>JAVSBS010024587.1:0-44950 GCA_033124195.1 Coracias cyanogaster | reverse complement strand
TGCGAACTTACTGAGGGTGCATTCGATCCCCTCATCCAGGTCATTGATGAAGATATTGAACAAGACAGGTCCCAAAATGTAATGCCTATGGACAGTTATCCCTGATTAACTGCTTATACCATGTCAGTTAATTCCATATCAGATAAGCGATATGGAACTGATATTTCCTTATTTCCCAGGTAGTCATGCCGAAATTGAGTCCCAGAAAATTTGTATCCAGTCTCCAAACTAAAATGCAGTGACAAAATGCACGTGGGATTTTCTTATCTATGATCATGAAGACAACATTAGCAATTTTTATAACTTTTGGAACTTGGCTCTAATGATGTTTTTGTTTCCCAACAACTGAAGTATTCTACTTCCAAATACAAAGTGTTGCTGCTTATCCTCTAATTGAATTAAAAAGCATGTTAATAATGTATTGTGGAAACTGCTAGCACAATGATTATTGAAAAACAAATTATGCTTCTTTTGAATACAAAGAAACAAACAATTAGAGTAGTAAATAAGAATATTCTGGAAGGCAGTAATGGATAGCTCATAGCAAGCAGAACACATTAAATAAGAGGCAGCTGAAACTCAGAATTGATAAATATGAAGTCATGCTCATGGGAAAAACAATCCTAACTTTGCATATGAGAAGATGGGCTGTGAGCTCCCATCATCACCCAGGAGTGAAATGTTGGGGTTATGACTCATATTTCCACGCAAACATGAACTCAATGCTTGGTATCAGTCAAAAAGCAATTCAAATTTTTGGAAATATGAGGAAAGGAACAGAAACTAAAACTGAGAGCATTATTATTGTGACTCAGTAGAAATCCATGGCTCACTTGTGGCTTAAATACTGTTCCCCCCTTCCCAAAAAGAATAGAGCAGAAATGGAAATACTTTAGGGAAGGTCAACAAAGATGATAAAATATCTCTAATGGCTTCCAAATTACAAGTGACACAATGAAGTGGGTTTCTTTGGGGAAAGAAGTGAGTTTAGGGAAGGCAGTTGCAGCTAAGGTCTCTGAAGCATGGAAGAACATGGAGAGGGCAGTGAAGAGTCCTTATCTCTTCCCAACTGGGAGCAAGAGATTGTGATCTGGTGGTCCTAGGTGCCGTAGTCAAGACAACAAAATGAGTTTTCACACAGAAGGCAGGAGAACAGTTTTGCTGCTGAGGACACTAGAGGTTTCTCTGTGTGTCCCAAGGAAGACTGGACCAGTTCATGAAAGGGAAATTTGTGGACAATTGCTGCAATTGTAGGAATCCTAGCTAGGTCAGCACCCTTCTGAGCAAAAAATGGTTGGCTGGGAAAAATTTGAAATAGCTTGCTCTTACACCCTCCTCAAGTGCTCTCATGTGGCACTTGTGGGAAAAAACACATCGTGCTGGATGAACCTACAGCTTAACCAATAGCCACCTTTATAGTCTTATGTTAAGGAGCCTGGCTTAAAATGCATTGCAGCTGAGTTCTAGGTTTTCAGTTTGGTCTACTGTATTACAAAATCTTCAGCCTTCCAAAGAATCTCTCCAGTGATTTGACTGTTCCATTGTATGATCACAGTCAAAGGGAAGAAATGTAGGAAAGTTCTAAAAATGTACATTTGAAGTATTCTGAAGTTCCTGGCTGTCGAGTAAAGATTGACCCCGCCCATTTCACATCAGCATTAGACTGTAACTTTACTGTTCAGCTGGACTGGTTTATGCCTCACTTTGTATTTCATAGAATCATGGAATGGTTTGGGTTGGAAGGGACCTTTAAAGGTCATCTCGTCCAACACCCCTGCAGTGATCAGGGACATCTGCAACTAGAGCAAGTCACTCAGATTTAAGAGATCCTTTTCCAACATGCCGACTCAAAGCACAGCAAGAACCTAAAACGGGGAGAAGGAAATGCAGATGTTTAACAGTTATCCAGTATTATACAGGCATATTCTTGTATGACACTGTAGCTTTGCCCATGTTTTTAATGCCCTACTTGTATCGTAGTGTCTCAGCATGTCACACGTGCTCTGTGGCTGAGATTCTTGGGCTTTTAGCCCAAGGTCACATGAAGCACCTTGAGGAGCTGCATCAGAGCACAAGGTTCCTGTCTCTGGACACCCTGCTCAGAGCAGGCACTGGCACTCTCTGCAAAATCTGACCCTCCAAGACTGCCTGTAGTCCCCTTGGGCAAAGCCAGCAGCAGTCAGGCTTCTTTTTATGAAAGCATATTACTGTGTAGGAAAATCCCCCCAAAGCAGATGATTGATCCTGTCTTGATACAGAGAGGAAAACTAAAAATAACACAATTTCTCTCTTTTTTTTCACTTTTCCTTAAATAGAAACTTTTGATGTAAGTTCTTTATGAACTGTTGCTTTGGTATGTTAGTCTGTTTTTCAGAGATGCTTTTTTGAGTGAGGAGCTTATTGGGGTTCCTTCGTGGTTCTGGCTGTGTTGAATTATTTACCCTCTGTGTTTGGCAGTTTCTCTGGAAAGATTATAGTCTTGAAATCAGCAGAAATACGGAAAATACAGGAACTCAACCTGAACAGGCAAGGCACCTGAGGAAATTGCTTTTACAAGGAATACTTTCTGAATTATCTGAGTGAGTAATTTGATAGCACACAGTGTAATACTGGATTAAGCTGCTGCTCAGCCAATATGGAAGTGTATTCAGTGTTTATATATTCAGCTGTTTTACATCACAGGCCTTTCCCTGTCTTTAGTTTGAAAATTTATCCAGTAGGTGCCTTGGCTTTCTAGGATAGTTTCCTAGGCCAGCCGTGCTCTGCAGGCCATTAGCAGTGTGGAGTCAGCCAGGGCAGCTGCCCCGAGTTGGTTCCAGGTGCCTCCTATCCCAGAAATGTCCTGCTCAGTATAAAGGGGGAATTTTGCTGAGGACAGGAGTTGCTGCTGTTTGGGCTCTTCCTGCTTCTGTTCCTCCTCCTGCTTGGGCTCCTCCTGACCCTTTTTCTGCTCCTGCGGACCGCATTCCTATTTACTGTGACCACTGCACACTTGCTGGGCTGAGTATAACTTTGTTGCCTTTATGTTGGCACTGTTATTAGTTTTGCTGTTTCATTGCATCCATTTAATTTGAACCTGTTGTTCTCCTCTCCTCTTTCTGATCCCCCTTCTTGGGGGATCACAATGCCATAACTCCTCAGAAATCCTTACCAGAAGATGTTCTAGTCCGTTGCATTAAATCTGTGCTTTGTGACCATTTGACATGTTTATATGTCTTTAGGGCCTGTATTTGTGTAGTTGAAATGTTGATCACGTTTGGTGCTTGAATCTTTGACATGTTTGGAATTAGTGTACCAAGTATGTTCTTTTGGTGTATTACTCCATTTTCTACAGATGCCTGCAGTAGTTCTCCTGCAAACGATCACACGCATCTTTCTGTGGCCTGTAAAGCCCATGTTCAGGCACTTTGCAGGAAATATGTGTACCATACATGCCAGTTCTGTGTGGACTCTGTTGGCACAGACCAGCTGAGAAATGCATCTGCACTGGCTCTGTTTCTGGGGAGGTGGCAAAAGGAAGCACCAAAACTTGTGCCCCAGGAATTGGTGTCGTGGCTGGCAAAGGGCCAGGAAGTCCCAATATATCTGGATCTGGGTTTATGATATGATTTTTTCCTACTATTTGTTGTGAGAAGCTGTATGCAATAATTATGTAGGAGTATGTGTGACTTGGAGAAGCTGCAGAAAGGACAAGCAAGGAATTTGTGTTTTGAATGAAAGTTCTCCAGTGCAAAGCAAAGGAGAGCTGACTTGAACTTTCTCTGTGGCAGCTCTTCCATTATGGGGGAGAAAATCCATATTAACAAAATGCTCTGTGAGTAGATTAAAAGGGAAAGATTAATGTTGATTTCTAGTGTCCATCACCCCTGAGAAACACTATGAACTTAGATGTCAGCTACATAAGGAATATTGAAAAATCTTCATTTATAACCCCTTTCAATTTAGGTTGGAGCTATACATGGAGCAGTAAATTGGGTGACTCACATACAGAGGGAAATGATTATTTTTCACCCCCTGACATGAATTCTTATTTATCCCAAGCAAGGAACATTGTAGGAAGTAACCACCAGTTATTTCACATCTCTGTGTGTACCTCTTTGTAATCTCCAAGAGCAGAAAGAACACATGACATTTTATAAAAAACAGAAAGGGGGGGGAGAAAAAATAGATCTCCTCAAGGGAAGATATGGCAGTTTTTGAGAGGTGATAGATCAAAATACAGTAGCTTGAGCTGAAACTGGAGAGGCTAAATGGCTAGTGGTTGAGAAATCTCCTTGTTTTTCTCTCAAGCAATCTGAGATCTGAGTTTGTGGCCCAGCTTCTCTATAGATTTCCATTGCTATATTAACAGATCTAACTTCTATATGCATTTGCTTTTGTTATGTGCAATAATGATAATATTTCTTTCTTCTTCTTGACTTACAAGCTCTTTTGTGTAGTGATAGAGACTGTATCTGGCCATGTCTACATACATAGTGTCTCTGGGTGTTATAACAGGAACAGTGTCCCTGGTGCCAGAAGGAAAACCATTCAGTGGGAATGAGAATAATAATTTTAACAGGATATTACTATAGAAGAGAATGTTTCCTAAACCCTGGGAAAAACTCCTAGGTATACCTTCAGAGGCTTGTTCTAGTGACGAATCACTTGGTGGCCTGGGTTCCTTTAATGGACTTACCAAGTACAGTGAGCTTCACCATCTGCTGCACCTTCTAATTACCAGGGAGAAAAGGACGCTTTCCCCTGCTACACCACAGAAAGAAATATGATTTAAATGTGTGTTACTTATTCAGTGTAACATACATCTGTTGTGTTCTCTCCTGTTTTAGACCCAAATCTGGGAGGAGATGCAAATAGCCTTGCCTAGGAGGTGTACATCCTTTTCACTGTACCGGCACACATGTAATCTTGCTGTGGCGTAAATCTGCAATTTCCCTTCCCCATTTTTTTTTTTTCCAAGTAATTTTGCTGATGATCTGCCCCTATGTTTATTTGTGAAGTAACAGGAATGGGTTGAGTTGTTATGTTACAAACTTAAGCTTACTTCAGAAAAATACAAGTCAGGCCTGGAAAGTCTTTGGCCATCTTCTGAGAGGTGGTGCCTTAGAGAGAGAGAGAAAACAAGTGAGAGGCAAAATAAATCACAGCCCTTTGTAGAGACTTTTCCTCATCTCTGGCATCAGAGTGACTATGGAAGGGAGGAAAACCCCTTGTAATCCCATAATCAAAGAAAAAGGAGTGGCAAGAGGTCTGGCTCTATTCTGCCTTCCTTCCCTGTGTGTGCAGAGAGGGCACCATGATGCCTGCCCATCATCCTGTGGAAAGAATGCTGCTGCTTTTCTTTTTTCTCTCTCCCATTTGCGGAGAAAGCAAAAGACACAGGGCCAGGTATGTGGATACATGTGATGAAACAGAAAGAGCTGAAGAGCTTTCCAGTGGCATGGAGACCAGGGTCTTCTCTTTGACTGCTCCTTCTCTTCAGCAGTCTCAGCATCATATGTGTGACACTAAGTGTGGCTGGTGGACGTGTGTGGCCTTGCTCCAGCTTCCCAGCCCTGATCTCTCTGGAGAGAGGTTCCACAGCTATTTCCTAGACCTCTTCCCCCAGCAGGAAAAGTTGCAATTGCCAAGTACATGGATTTCTTGGCAGTTCTTGCTGCTGTTGAGCAAGACCAAGCACGGGGACAGTCCAAGATGTCTGTGCATATTTCTCATGTTTGGTGCCCTAGAAAGCTACCTGTTTTGCCAAGGTGTCCCAGAAATGCAGTTTAATTTCTGAACTTCTTTGAATAATCCCTGAGTTTTGCCATAAAAAATTCACATAATGAGAGGGTTATCTGTTTTAGGATTTCTTTTTGTTTGATGTCAGGGATCAGGTTATTCCATCAGGAAAGGGAGCTGAGAGCTCAGGGTGACAGCAAGAAGTCAGTGCCATGACATCCCTGAGAAGTAATGCAGTTACCTGCTACCCAGATTACAAGTGCAGAGAAGGTCCAGAGGTGGTGACCTGGCCCACCCAAGAGGTCCACCAATCACCAGGTGGATCCTTAAAAATGCAACAGGTCCAGAGGTAAGTCAGTGGTGCACATCAACCACTACCTGGCCATACCGCAATAAAGCTCCAGCAAAGACCACAGGTGTTCAGGGAAAGCCCCAAGGGGCCTCTCCCAGGGCTCTTTTGACAGCAGCCTGCTATAAGGCCACCCAGCTGCACCATGTCAGAGCTGGTCATGACCCAAGGCAGCCAAACCCATGGGGTTTGGGGGAGCATGGTGTATGGGCGTGGTCCTGATGCTTGGAGAAGTAAATGTGGATCTTCTCTGCTATCCTTTTGGTGGGACAAACAGATAGAGATGCAGCAGGACCCAGACAAGGATTCTTATAACTCTGTGAGGGAGGTACATTGTTATTAACGGGAAAGGAAAATATGAGTGGATCTGAATAGACGGCACTGATGTGCCTTTGAATTTCCTCTGAATCAAGTATTATTACTACTAGAGAAGAAACTGTTCTAAGTGTGTTGCTTAGTATTTTTTCACTGATAAGAGCACATTGTTTTTTGTATGTTCCTACATCAAAAGTGCATTTAAACTATAAACTTTAAAAAATGGAATACACTTTTTGAAGCTATAGCGTTAAAAGCTGACTGATGTCAGTCCAGGGGATGGCTGGTACAAAGAACAGTAGCTTCTGGTCAAAACCTAGCTGTTTTAGAGGTGTTTAGTCATGATTCAAAGATTTCAGGGGCTTTATGATGCCGAGGCAAACACAATCCACTCCAGTGAATACTTAATTTTGAAGCTCGGACATGCTTTGGGACACAATAAATCTATGAACTCATCAAACTTTAGGAACCTTCCTAATCCTCTGCTTGTTCCTTTAACCTGCTTAGCTTTCCACAGTAAGGGCAGGGGACCTGCTTCATGTCTGCTTATTGTCTGTGTATCAGCCCACTTTCCTCTCAAATACCGAGGAACTACTGGTCCTTAACTCCTATCTGTAAAGTATCTTACACTGTTTTGTGAGGTATTACTCTTCTTCCTCATGCTAGTTTCTGACAAACTGGCTGTGGTCAAAGATGAATTGTTGCAGAATCCTACCTCCAGTGACATCTTACCAGGCTTAGTTTTATGTGTTGTGTTTAATCTGTCTTGGCAGACTGAAAAATCCAAATGTTAACTGCTATTATAAATGTACAGGAAAGGCTCCTTGCTTGGACTCTAAGCAAGCAGCAGTTGACATGGCTGTATGAGACAAGGTTTTCAAGGACTGGTGTACGATTTAAAAAAAATTTTTTTTTTTTTTTCCTGAACAACTCTACTTTGTGAAAAGAAAACTGATTTCTGTACCAGTAACTGCTGTGCTTTGGGACTGAGTGTTACCAGCAGCACTACAGGTAGATGAACAACTTGTAACTCAGTTTCATGGTCCAAAAAAAATTTGTTCTTTTTAAAAAAGCTCAATTGGGAAAGTCTGATAGTTCTGTGGGTTTGTTGTTTACTTGTTTATTTTTTAGCAAAACAAACAAATAATTTTACATTAATCTGGACTCTTTATTTAACTTTTTTTGCTAAAGGCATGGTTTTGGGGTCATGTAGCTTTCCAAAATTCCTTTTCTTTCTTGATCTGATTTGGGTTACCTTTTAAGACAGAAGGATTGGACTATTTTGCAAATAAAAGCAACAATACTGTTATGGCACATTGGAATAGAATAGAAAATGCCAGGCCTTGCTGGAGTCAACACAAACATGAGAAAGAAGGATGACAAAAAACATTTTAAAATTGCACTGTTAGGAGAAAGAAATACGGAACAAATCCCAGTGAGAAGACAAAGCTGTGACTGGATATTGGGAAGACTGGAGTGTTTTAAGTGCCTTTTTTGCTTCAGTTTCACTAACCAGGATAAATGTGGCCAGATGGCTAACACAATGAACATCGGTGACAGATGGGTAAGTGCTCTAACTAGCATCAGAAAAAACAGGTTAGAGATGCTTGTGAATTGGCAGGGCCTGATGAAACTCACCCTGGAATACTTAACGAGGTAGCTGAGGCTGCTGCTGCTCCTTCAAGATGGCATGGAGGGTGGATGAGGTTCCAGAAGTCTGAAGGGACAACCATTGTCATAGTTTTTAAAGAGGAGAGAAGCAAGAGAGGGGAAGGAAGACCCAGAGAATCACTGAGCTAGCAACTTAACTTCTGAACACAAAGAATTACAAATAAGTGACCCATTTGTGAAGAAGAGAAAGCATCTCTCAAGAAGAATAAATCATACCAAACTAGCCTGATTATCTTCTGTGACATCATGGAATAGAGAAGAGAGATACAGTTATAAATGATGTGTCTTTAATATAGCTTTTGCTATATTAAATGTAGCTTTTGCTATATTAATGTGGCTCAGATGACAGTTTCCAAAACAGCCTAGAGGTATCTGCTACAAGGCAGAAATGTAGCTGGTTGGGAAAAGGGCAGTCACAGTAGTTATTGGCAGTTTATGATCACATTGAAAGAATTGATCTTGTGTGGTTCGCCAGAGGTCAGCCTGGGCCTGGGGATGTGCAACGTTTTCATCTGTGGCCTGAGCATATTAACTATGCAGGTAATGAGGGGAGGATGCAAGCACTTTAAATGGCAGGGGTGTAATTAACAGCAGATCTTCAACATCTGGAAGGTGATTAGGAAAAGATGGACTGTAAGTGCCCAGATTTAATTCACCCTCTTTCCCCAAACTGGGGTTTTTGTTAGAAGTTTGTCTAACCTGCTCTCAGAACCCTCTGGTGAGGGAGACACTGTAATCTCCCCCAAAAATCAAGCTCAGTGTTTCAATACACTTGCTGTTAATTTTTCCCTGTGTTTCACCTAGGACTTTGCAGCTTTTCAAACCTACTGCTTCTTGATTTGTCCAGATGAGAACAATAGGCCATTTTCTGTCTGTGCAGCAATCTTTCCTGTGTTGGATTGCACAGAGCTGCTGCAGAGCACGTTTTTTTTATGTGGTTGATTATTCCTGCTTAAACGCATTAATTGCAATTATTTTAGTTTTCATTGTTTTTGGTTTTCTGACGTTGTACTCCAGTCCTCCCCGCAATGGCATAAAGTGTTGCAAAAATGTGTATAATAGTTTTATACTGGTGGGCATAAAAATGAGTCATATGTAGCTTAAATACTTTAACTTTTAGCAATACTTTAACTTGGATTTTGTCACCTAAGATGGAGTGATTCTTTTCAGGCAAGGCCTGGACAAGTGGCAGAGAATCCAGCCAGAAGTAACAAGAGAGGTCAGAGGCCTAGAGAATTTTTCTTGTTTGGGATGGTTAAAGGACCTGAAGTTGTTAAATAAGGAGAGCAGCAGCCTTACGAGGGAGCATGTTTAAAGTATGTAGAAGGCTGTGCAAGCAACAAATTAAGTTGTTTTCTTGGTCTGCTAGGAACAGGTCACCAGTAATGGCCTCTAACTGCTCTAAGACTGAGCTTAGATATGAGGAGATGTTAGAAAGCACAGGTGTGGGTGTGCTGAGGAAGGCTGTGGAATCTCTGTGATCCCGAGAGCTCAAAATATAAGTTTTAACAAATGTCTAAACATTTAAGAACTTATTTCTCCCACTGCATACCTTTCCAATTTTGATCCAAATTTATTTTAGTAGCCCTTGGAAAGAAACCACCCAGATCTAGTTAAGATTTAAATCTATGCTACCTCCATGTTAAATAATTCAGTACACTACAAGCTATCATTGTTCATACATCTTCTGTGTGGTGGCATGGAACGTGGGTGGTGTGACTCTAGGCACCAGAACAACTTCTGTGCCACATGAAATCTGTAATTATTGCCTCCGGTCTGAAAGAATAAGCGTGGTCTTCCGAGGTGTTGTGGATCACTGACCATCGCTTTTATACTATACCTGCTCTACAGAAGCTGTCATAGCAGTCAGTAGGGCACTTCTTAAAGCCACTTAGCTGTTTTTTTTTTTTTTTTATGAGTACATTGATACTGACACCAGCTAAAAGCATAATACTGGCTAAAATATCGCCCACCTACACACAGGCTCTTTAAGCGTAGTTTCTGCAGTATAAGTAGTTCTGATAATTCAAATATTTTGGTAGCTATTTTTGCATTAAGAATAAAACATTTGGAGAGTTTTAATGTAGTACTATCAGAGTTAAAAGTAAGTCTCAGTATGCATGAGAAACAGCTGTTCTTCCTGAATGCAAATGAGACGTATTTGTTCTGATGGGCAAAACATCCTTGTAGTGACTGAGCACACAACAGTATACACAGTGCTCCCGTCACAGTATGACCAGCACAGATTCCCATTGGAAGCAGTTGATTTAGAAAATTGTGATGAAATCCAAGTTGACATTTGCATTTCCTTGCTTTCCCTCTTTTCACAACATACTGTTTGTTTGCACAGAATAACTGTCTTGTCAAAATGAGATTTCAAGGCTCTTACAGATGATGAGTAAACCTTTTCTACAGCAGTTAGTTGAACTTTTCCATACTTTTTTTTGTTTTACTTGAACAAATACACAAAGAACACAGCACAGCAAGATCTAAATCAATCTTTGTTATTTAAAAGTACAATTGCAGAGACATCTGGGAGGAGATCAGACTCTGAAAGTTAGTGTTCAGATGCTTTCCCTCTGTTTTCCTAGTTGTAAATTGAACTGATATAAAGCTGACTTATCCAAATGTTTATGCACCCTTTCTTGTATGTAAGAACGTAAGTATTCTTCTAAGTTGGTCTTTCACATGTTCCTCGCCCCACAGATACCTGATTTGTGTTGCACAGGTAATGCTGTGTGCCTGAAAACTGAACCTTGTCCCTAGCTTATACTGAACTAAAATCTTGTTTTCAGATACTCTGTCACTCAAATATGAGATGTATGAGCTAATGTGTGTCTATGCAACACCTCCCCATCAAACCTTACAGGGAGAGCAGTTGAATACTGACCTGCTGTACAGCAGAAAACACAAGAGCAAGCTGCTGGTAGGGAACCAGGTAGAGCACGGTGACTGCTTTTTTTTTGTTCATTTGTCTAATGCACAACAGGAATTGTAACATTTAAGTAATGTGCAGATTGAGTTTGCCAAATTTAAGGAAGTCTCCACAAGTTTTTTGTTCCTTTCTTCCTGCTGTCATTCCTGGAAGCATTTGGAGAATGGAGTTAATTCTTAATATTAATATATTCTTATGCTTTAGAGTTTTCTTAATGGTAAAGTAATTAATTCTAAGGAAATGGATAGTGATTTCAACAGATAGTTGCTTTTGGTTTTTTTTCTAGATATTTTGTACTTCAAACTTGTTTCATAAATGCTATTAAAATCTTCGGAGAACATTATTAGACAGGAGTCTGATCAGTTGGTTGGCTGGTTAGTTTTCTTGTTTTCTTTGGTACTGAATCTGTCTTTGTCTGTAAAAACGGCTTTAGAGAATTTCAGAAGTGTAATGGCAGGTCTCAGTTACAGCAAAGCCTTCCTATCAGTGTGAGGAGAGATGTTTGATTAGTGTCCTTATAAGGAACAAAATCCCTTTACTTTACAGTTTGAACAATTGTACGGATTCCCAGCAACTTAAACGAGTAAGCAGCTGAGTCGTTAATAGAAAGAAACTATCACAGTTCAAGTTTCAAATGAGCCCACCTGTCAGGGGAGCTCTGCAGGAAATTGCCCTCAATTTTCATATAGGACTTTGGTAAGAGAGTAACAGGTGACTCATGGGAAAACTCTTTGCTGAGTCTGTTCTCTTCTTTCGTGTCAGGGGTTCTAAGAAACAAGCAGGGCCTTAGGAAAAATTATGCAGTGAATTAGAAGTGGAAGATGAGAAACTTTAATTATTTTCAATTGTGAGAAAAATTCCTTGGAATGTTTCAGAAAGGAGCTCAACATGAGCCAAAGAGCAGGTAGAAGTCCTGACTCCAGTGATGCTATCTAAATACATTGAAGAAAAAAATTGGTAAGCATTTGAAAACTGAAATAGGCAAGTTTGGGATTCATATATTTTCAGTAGAGGCAGAAAAGCAGAGTGCATTTTTTGTTAAATGGATCTGAGAAAATAATCACCAAGAAAAAAATAATATTTTGTATATTTAGAAATATGCCAAATCCAGGGCAGTTAAAAATGTCAGGTTACCTTTAGCAGGGTTTGTCTTTCCCAGTCAATGGTCTGTTGGAGTCATGCACCTTAAAGTGAGAGTTTTTTCACCTTTGTCCCCCTTTTCAGCTGCTTTTTACTGTTTTTTCCTCTGTTATTGAACTATACAATGTATTTAGACAGTATATGCTTGTACAGGATATGAATATATTCTAGTAGTTATGTTTATAAACAGATGCAAGTGTCTGGCGGGATGGATCATTATTTAGGGCCTCAGATGTTATTAATTAACACTAAGAATCTTGTGAAATGAGCTTTAAATCAGACCTGCCCCCTCCTGATGCAGTGTGAATGGACAAGTACTCTTCCTTTCAAATAATAATAGAAGGAACTCCTCCTCTTATGGTGGTGTGAAGCAGTCTGAGTAGTCAGCTACTGGAAATAAGTTAGAATGCTAAAAAAATCCACAGAAAACCCAGAAGAATGCCATTGGTGGTTTGTTGTTGTTTGTTTGTTTTTTGTGGTTTTTTTTAACTCTTGCTGTCTGATTTGATTTGGCAGAAGGTTGCAAGGCTACAAACTCACTTAATAAAGTCAGTACCTAAAATACCTTCCAAAAAGTTACATTTTTTCTATTGTGGTTTTTGTTTGGTTTTAGTTGGTTGGTTTGTTGTGGTGTTTTTCTTTCTTCTTCTCTCTAGTACTTCAAGTTCTGTTTATTTTTTCTTTTTATTTACCATTTTGTAGAAAAAGGGACCTGACAGAAATGCTCCATCCAGAGGAGTTCTACAAAATTTATAGCTGTTTAGCTGTTCTGTCAGCAGGTATGGAGTGAGTTGCTCTGTGTAAACAAGAACCTGTTGTACTGGGTCAGATCAGAGGCCCTTATAGCCTTGTATCCTGATCTTTGGTGGAAGTTCTGGGCACGGAACTGAAGATAAGAACTGAATACTGAGTTCCTTCCAGATTCCAGCAAACAGCTGTCAGGGACTGCTTGAACTAGTTTTAAATTGTCATTATCAAACAGCCTTGAAGGACTTATTTTCCATGGGTCTTTTGGCACCCTTTTATAAATTTGGGCTCAAGGGCATCTTGTGGCACCGTTATGTTCCAAATCTGATTTATGCACACTGAGTTTCAAAGAATAATTAAGAATAAGTAATTTTTCTTCATTTAAACTTGGTGCATGAAAATAGTCCCCTAGATATAGGAGATACCAAAAAGGAAAGATTTCTTGCCGTTCTTCATACTTAGATTTAGTCAGTCTCAGTGGCTTTCTAAATTGGAAAATGTTATTTTAGTGTCTCTTCAGAAAAAAATACAAAACATTTTCTTCATGTCCGTGGTAATTTTTACCACCCTTTTCTTGTTGTTGTGGAAGCCTATTATACTCTTTTGAAGACTGAATGGCCGGAATTGCACTCCGTATGCAAAAGGTGCACCAAACTAGGTTTGTGCACTGACAGAAATTTTTTTTTCAATAATTCCTTTCCTTATATTGTTAGATTGCTTGAATACCAAGTTTGGTTGTTATTTGTCCCCCCCAAACTCTCTACAGTGACTTGATGCTTTCACGTGAGGTAGTAACAACTTTGGAGCCGGTCACTGCACAGTCTTCAAGGTGCTTTGCTCCAGGTGCATTCCTTTGTTTGCTGTTCCTGGGTGGGATCTCCTGTTTCTCTGTGCCCTCTGTCAGAGAGGAGTGGGAACTTCTCTTGACAAAAGATGTTCAGGGCTCTGCAGTCTTTAGTGTTCAAGAACAAGGAGCAATTCAGCAAGTTCCCTGTAGCGGGCCAGTGTTACTCATCCCTGCAGTCTTTTCCTATCAAGTATGACCTGTCAGTAAGTTTTCAAAGTTCCTAAAAAATCCCCTAATATGGAAACACACTGTCATGCTGTTTTGCTCCACCTTCCTTTCCCGAACTCCTGAGAAGCTGTCAGAGCACTTGCATCTGGACTCAGAAAAGCACAGAAGTCGACAGGACATCACTGTATGAATGAGGACCTCTTCTGGCTGTTTCCATGAGCTTTCCCCTGTAAGAGCCACACTGAAAATGTCTGGGTCAGAAAAGCGCAACTGAAGCCAACGCTGCGTACCATAATGGTACTATAATAATCCTGGTCCCTGTTGTCAGCTTTTAGCATGGATAGGTGGCAGACCTCTCCGATCCGCCTATTTAATGTGCTTAGTTTTCAAGGCACTTTGTATTTTGCTGCTTGTTTTAACAGCTCACATCTTAGATTCTTTGCTAGGTGTTGTTATAATAGCTGATATAAGGCAGCACCGTGCAGAACACTTAGAGAATTCAAGGCAGTGACCTATGAAAAGGAGCCAGCAGTAGCTTGCTGAGAAAAACAAACTGAGCCTCCCATCTCGTGTCTCATCTGCACAGAACCACGTTTTACGTGTTTTAAAAAATTTTACAGAATGTAAATGTGTGTAAGTAGTAGACAAAGGAAAATCAGAGAACAGAATCAATTTGCACAGTACAAAGCAGTGATAGAAAGTAAACGACTGTATTGTCTCAGAATAGAGCTATTTATGACAGTAAAAGAAGTGGGATTCTGACCATTATTTATGCCCTTGGCACCTCCACAAAGTGAAGCGTGCATCTGCTAAGGATCATTTGGGAATTGTTAGCATGATTTGGTTGGACACTTCTTTGCTGACCTAGTGACAGATGGTGGTACGAGAGTGTGGCGTGTAAATGAGTTGGGTACCCTGTGCAGGCGAAGCAACCCGTGTTTAAGGAGCCCTGTTGCAGAAGCTCCCGAGTTTGTAGCCTGAGCATGAGGATTCTCTGACGAGTTAGTGTCCCTTCCCTTCTGGCTGGACATTGGTTTGTACACTGAATACTCCTCCTTCATGGAAGTTCAGAGTACCTGTTTCCTTTTAAAGAGTGTATCACATGGAATATAATTTTCTTGTTTAACTGGTGATTAGCTGCTGCTAGAGCACCCAAACCCTCCAACCAGATCTTGAAATATTTTGTGTTGGACACCTCACAGACTTCATTAAATGCAGTTTCTTGTCTGGACCAAGGCAATGCAGTCACTCAAGAGGAGCAATAGAAGAAAAAGGTTGTGATATTTTTGTTCTGTTTATTGTTTAGCATGCTTTTAAAAAACATTTATTGTCTGTGGAATGGGAGTGATTGGTCAACATTCACCATCAATGTAAATTTCAGTTAAAAATGCAAATAGTGAAGTCTGTTTCTGAATAATAGGTATTAACAAGGGTCCAAATCATTCCATTGTAACTGCTTGCTTGCTACCATTTATTAGCTTCTTCCTTAATTACAGAGAAGCCAAGATTGTAGATTCAGGTCACAAAGAAAGATGGTTCTTCAGTGGAGGCTTCCATTTTAGCTGTCTGTGGTAGTTTAGCCCCTGCCAGGGCCTGTGCACCACGTGTTGCTGCCCCCCGCCGTTGGGCAGGGAAGGGAGATGGGGAAAGCACAAAGCCCAGGGTCGAGATAAGGAGAATTTAATACAATAACGCACAAGAAACAATCAGAACAACAATAGCAATTAGAACAGTAAGAAAAACAAGGTACAAAACAAGTGATACTGAGCACACAAGCGGAGTGGGGACCCGTGCACCCCTCACCCTGTGTCGCACAGCGGCAGGACGTCAGCATGGTATGGAACAGCCCAGCTGTGGCTGCCCCCCAACTCCTGCTGAAAATCAACCCTGTCCTGGCCAAACCAGGACACTGGTGAGAGACTCCAGCTTCTCCCAAAGTGGCCATTTTACAATGAGAGCACAACATCCACAACAGTGGATTAATATTTTTATTAGACAATTGCAAATATTTTGTCCATATGAATCACTAAGCTACTGTGAGCTGGGAAGAACTTGTTCTGCAGTCAGATGTTCATGAGGCATCACTGCACTCAGGCTTAGCTCCTAACAAATATAAGAGGGAAAAAAAGTTAAACTGGAATTCCATTGCTGAACTTCATACCTGATGGATTTTCTGATTTCAGCTTTCTGAGTTGTAGTCTTTGTATAGTGAATGGTCTAGAGCACAAGTCTTGTGAGGAGTGGCTGAGGGACCTGGGGTTGTTCAGCCTGGAGGAAAGGATGCTCAGGGGAGACCTTCTGAATCTTGACAACTCCCTGAAAGGAGGTTGGAGCCAGGGGGGGTTGGGGTCTGCTCCCAAGGAACAAGTGACAGGACAAGAGGAAACGGCCTCAAGTTGTGCCAGAGGAGGTTTAGGTTGGACACAAGGAACAATTTCTCCCTGGCAAGGGCGGTGAAGGGCCAGGCTGCCCAGGGCAGTGGTGGAGTCCCCATCCCTGGAGGGTTTCCAAGCTGTGGAGATGTGGTGCTGAGGGACATGGTTCAGTGGTGCCCTGGCAGTGCTGGGTTAACAGTTGGACTCAGTCATCTTAAAGATCTCTTCCAACACAATTCTATGATTCTATTTCATATTTAATTTAGTCAGGCTTTATGTCCTTATTAGGTTGTATTATTTATGTTCAGAATACAGAAAGGTAGCTGGGATGGTAGCAGGAATGAAAAGCCATTTCCATGTAAGAATAATAAGGGGCAGGAAAATTTAGGGTCATGGAGAGGATTGAAAAGGAGAAATGTAGGTCTGAGCTGCAGCAAACAGAGAGGAAGCACAGTCCAGTTGGAAGTGCCTGATTTAGGGGCTGGAGCTTCTCTCCATTTATTGACTCTAAACTGTTGAAGTCTTCTTTAGGAAGCAGCCCTGTCTCTGCCTTTCCCATTCTGCTGCTTGACCCATATGAAGGAGGTTTCTCCACAGCCTCTGTTACAAGTGAGGAAGCATTGGTTCAAGCAGGATTTGGAGGGGTAGGACAGGATGCTGATAGGCACCAGATCTTAGAGAAATCAGTCCAGCTGAGCTAACCTTCTATATGCTCAGATTTTTTTGTTTGTTTCTTCTGGATTCATTATTTGTTTAAAATGCCAAATTTGTTAACTTGGCATGCCAAACATGACAAAACAAATTTTTCCAGGAATAGATTTCATATTGATTGTTTTCTATATTTTGCTGCTCTGCTTGTTGAGAGCTCGTGTATGTGTGTACACATGAGCACAAGTGTGTGTCTAAATTTTGGCAAAGCTGCTCAAAGATGAGCTGCAGCTTGAACAGCTGCAAAGTCTCTGAACGCTGGAATTATTCACAGCACATGAAGGAAGAAAACCTCTTGAAAATGGTTCAAATATAACACAATTATGGGAGAATCAGACTTGAATTTTTTATTTGAATCAACCATATCCTGAAGGAATCTGTAAAATGGGAACATGGGTAAATGGAATTATTTCATAGCTCTTTTTGCATTTAAACAACGGAGGGCAATGCAGCAAAAAGTGCTGAGTGTAGAGACCTGTGTGCAAAATTTATCTGTCTGTGTTCTTGATGGTGTGAAAATAGGAATACTGGTAGTGGCCAAATAAACATACAATATTATTAGGACAATACTTTGTGTGGCTAAAGTCCTTGACATACAGAAAGGTCTGAAAATGTGTGGATGGTTCAACTGTCTTTTCTTTTGCTTAGGGCCACAGATTTACTTGTGTCTTAATGACACGCTAATTTGGAGATCATCCTTTCTGCCACATGGATTAAGCCAGAGGGTGTCTATAATCCTGGGAAGACTTTACCTAAATCTAATGCTCTGGCTTTGGTTTTGTAGAGTCAGATTTTGCATGTGCTCGGTGCTGCTTATACTTTAAAGGATTATGTGGATATAAATAATATAATTCTCCAAGTACAGAGGTCAAACATTTAAAAAGGAAGACCCTTTTTGTGCTGTCTCCTCCGTCGTTAACTCATGTTACTGACTTGCTGCAGGTTACACTGTTGTCCACAACCGTGCTGCGTCAAGTAGCAAGTGGCAACTCTCAGAACAAAATAACACTTACAAATATCTTTTATTCATAGGGAATTCACATGTTCAGTTTCGGTGTGCCTCAGGCAGCCAGCTGGAGCGTAAAGTGAGTATCCTGTGCCTTATTCCCTACAAACCTGTTGTTGCAGACAACAACAAGCTTCCATGGCACGCGCTGTCCCAGCAACAGCAGCTAGCAATGTTCACCTCATGTTTTCCCCACAGGGCTTTCCTATTCGTTTAGACTGGATCAGAGGGGGAGTGAAATACTGATTCAGCCTGTGAACTCAGAATTGTCCTTGGAAAGGTGCTGGGTAAGGTGGAGTGTGTGTGATGCTGTCAGACATCCTGTCCTGCAGAGTCCGAGAGACACGGGTGGACACGCAGAGCCCAGAGTTGTCACACAGCCCCTGTGCACGTGGTGCCATCAGAGCACAAAACCCCCAGAGCACCTGCCAAAATCATCAGCAGTTGTGGTTTTGTTTGTTTTTTCTTTGGATTTGTTTGTTTTGTTTTTTCAATACACTGATGCAGATGTGACTTCTGGTTCAGGAAGATGCAGAGATGATGTTTAGTGGAACAGTTTTTCTGCTTTTTTTTTTTTTTAAGAAACCCCTTAGATGCATCTACTGGAGGATGAAATTCAGAGATGGTTACCTTGCCCATCTACCAGAAACTGCTGTCATCATTGTCTTAGTTGATTTTAATGAACTGGCTGCTACTGACGATTTGTGCTCACCTTTATGTGCTGGCCTGAGAATTGGAGTTGCCTCTTAAGCTTTGATTCATTCCTGTGCAGAAATCCACTGACGGCTGGAGGCAAATTCCAGTCACATTTGATCCAGCGTGTTCAGGTCATATTCTTTGCTATTTCCCTGAACACTTGCTCCTGGCTGCTGCTACTGTCCTATGGAGGGAGGATATTTGGCAAAATGGACCTGCAGCGTAAACCTGTTCTGTTTGTTCCAGACCTTGACTAATGACACAGAGGTCTGAATATGGACCCCTGGCTTGTAATTGCAGCCAGTTTTGTTTTAAGATATTTATTTATTTATTTATGGTTAGTAGCGATTTTATTACTCCCTGAGGGCAGGACTGCTGAAAATGTGGTTTATTTATTTTTAAACACTACCTTTGCACTGGGGGACCTGTGAATGTGCTGGCAATATCCTTTTGCACAAATGAAGCTGCTTTCCAGTCCCTGTCCAGGTATCCTGGATGGGAAGAGGAGCATGGTTCTCTTGATGAGATACTTATGACTGTCACACATCTCACAGTCTCTATGGTATGTAAATACATAATAGTCAAAGCACAGATCAGAAGCTGCTTCCAACATCTTACTACATTCAAGGTTAAGAGCATGATTCAGAAACTCAACAGATGCTGTGACTCAAGTAACTGCTGATGCACTTGGCAGCACGTCTGTATGTGCAAACACTAACAAGTACATTTTCAGTGTACAGGGAAACCAGATATGCAATTTCTGTTGTCTCCCAGAAAATGTTGTCCTACTTCTCCATGCTCTAGCCAGGAACTACCAAGACTCATGAGCTCAGCTGGTGGAAAGTGCCTGTTACAATTACCATTATAATGTCATGCACCCTACAGCTTTGTGAGCAGAGTAAGGAAAAAAAATTACTCGTAAGCTGCACCTCTTCTACGCAACTAATAATATACAAGCTTGTAAGGAGGGCTGTGGTGGGTCAGAATATGGACCGTGGACCTAAACACACTGTCCTGGCAGCACGCATATAGGAAACTAGGGGCAGTCTCTATGCAGTTGGTAACATTCTGTATGTTTCCTTCTCCATGATCCTGGCCCTTGTTCTCTTGGCCTATGGAAATTCTTAACATCTGTAACAACCAGCGATAAGGAGTCCCCAGTTTATGAAGAACCACCTCTGTTTGTTTCCGATCCCTCACTCTCCTAACTTCATTTGAAGCTTCCTAATTCTTATCCAAGAAGAAGCAGTGAATTAACAGACCACTTCAGAGGAACTGAAGTGACCGCAATCTGTGTCTTCTGCTTCACCTTTTCATCCATGCTGCGTGATGCTCTTGATCAGCCCGGTTACCACTGAACTGTGGGAGCAGGGAGCTTCTGCTCCAACAAGTACTAGTTTGTATTTTTATTTGAAGTCTCATGTATCAGTAGAAGTAGTTAACATGTTATGCATAGCAGTGGCCAGAACAGAGAGGAGAAAAGCACGTGCAAAAAGAAATGTTTTAATTTGTTGTGTTGGCAGGCTAAAAACACACCCACACAGGGCCACAAGAAGGTGGAGAAGCAACCTTGTGATTCAACACAAAAACAATTCCTGCATGGCTCACCCGGGTTCCTGGTGCTTGCCCTCAGAAAGGGGAACAGTGTGCGTGGAGTGTGGTGTTGCTGTGGCAATGCAGCACTGGCAGGACCCAAGTGTTGTGTGTGTGTTGCGAACACTCACGTGAGGGTCAGCTAAACCATGTGCTAAACTCAGGTAATTTCTTCAGGGAAGCAAGAGAGCAAGTGCAGAATGAAGGGTCTTGAAGATACTTTGAATTTACTGATATTTTGTATGCATTTAGGTCACTCGAATAGCTCTGTTCTGTTTCGCATTGACACTTTTATGGAACTTTGGTGCAAAAATCCTGGTCTTTGTTGTATCTTTCAGGGTTTTGCTAGTAACTGCAAAGGTATGGCTAAAGTAATACATGCCTTTTTCTACTCTTCGGACTGCTTCCTACTGCTGTTGTGGTAACTCAGGTATTAATCCTATTTTTATGTGATGATGAGAAACGCCTCTGGGCTGTGAGCTATTAAAAATGAAGAATTGTATCCAGATGTCTGGTATCAACCAGCAGCATTGGAAAAAGTAGCAGTGCTGAGAGCAGTGTGAGCAGAGCACTCAGATTGTAGAAGACACGCTGTTGCACTAAACATATGGATGGCCCTTTGACCAGGTCTGTTACATTTTGGAAAACAAAACATGATGTAATGATAACTGTACATGGAGTCTGAAACAAAATCCACAACAATATAGACTAAAATAAGGCATCAATAAATGCTCTGGGTTTTATGAAATGACAGCATAACCTTGTATGGCTTCTACACATTCCCATCACAGTAGTGTAATCCACGCAGTCGTCCTCTGATACAAATGTAAAGGTTATCAACCCATGTGTTAAAACACTAGTTACACATGTCTAAATGAGAAGAGGATTAGGTAGCTCGGAATTAAGGTTAACATGCATCTAAAAGCGTAATTTAGTAATGAAGAAAAAAGTCTGGCTTCCAGACTTGACTGCCTTAGCCTTTGACAAAATCGCTCCTGCACGTATCAGAAACTGAAGTTGTTGGTATGGCAGACAAAGAGCTGTACTGAGTTGCACTGCTCTGCGGAAAGCCTCTTGATGTGAACGTCCAGAAGGCAGCAAACCCTGGGTCATGGCACCAAGGGCCCAGGCAGTGCCCTGGACAGTGCAGGTAATGTTAGTCACTGAAAGCTTGTGCTGTGCCTATGGACAGGGAAGAGCAGAGATTTTATCTGCAAAACCAGCAGTTTTTGGAGCATTAGCTGAGTCATTCAGAGTCCTGGGAAAGGAAGCGGCAGGAAGAAGATCAGGAGGAAAGTCAGATTAAATATGACGTACTGATGAAGTTTAGTTGAATAAACTGATAGCAGTTTAGTTGAAATGCTAACAGGATGTGTCCTAGCCTAGCATTTTTTTTTCATAAAGGATTGCCTTTCCCTCCTGTACTTTGTTTTGCCTCTTCTGCTAAAGTTTATTCTTCTGTGTAGCACTCCAGAAAAGGAATAGAAGAACCAGTCAGGTTCGAGATGCTGCTTATCAATCTCTTAGCAGTGTTACAGCTAGTACTGAGTTTAGTGGGAGGGTAAACCCTGTTCTCTGTTCTGGTTTCATCCTCCCAAACTGTAAATCAGTAGGAATAAAACTCAACCAGTGTGGATAACTATGCAGGTATTATGTCTGAGCCATTTGAATTATTCACCTAGTCAGTGATAATTTGTTATGTGAGACTTGCTTTGTCACCTTTCAAGCAGAGATTCAGGTACAATATATTAATTTGTTGATTATCTCTGATAGAAGTATGGAATTTTGAGCAGAATAATACTCTTTAACAACACTTTGCTTAACTTTTACAGAGTGGTTTGTATGAGACAATACAGATCAAATATTACCTTTTGAAAAATTAATGCAATACTTGTCAATCAAACAAACACCACTAAGCTGTGTTTTATTGAAAAACTCTAGAATACATAAGCAAGACTGACAGCACAGTGAAGTTGTTGCACACTTGCAAATGTAGCTTATTTCAACATATTAACTTTATGCTTCCAGTCGTGAAATCATTCTGGAAATTAAAAATGTGTGGAAAAGTCCAATAACATTTTTAATGCTGTGATCATTGCTACTGAGGCCAACCCGCCTCATGAGAAGACGTCTGATCGCCTCCAGGCTCTCTTGCTGCTGCCAGAGGCTGAAGGGGAGCTGAAGCAGCTCGCTGGGATCCTCCCTAGAGGAAAAGCTTCCTTGGGGAGCACTGGGCTGCTGCGCAGGGGCCGAAGGCAGCTCCTTCCCTTTGCAGCTGATCCCGAGGTGAGCCTGGGCTGGGGCGATGGGATCGGGGCTGGCTGGCTGGCTTCCAGCCCTGGGAACACCCGCACCTAGCCCAGGGAGCACTGGGGCTGCTCTGGTGATCCAGGTGCTGCGTGGGAAGTGATGGTGGCTCTGGAGAAGATCCCCCGCTACACTGGGTGATAGTTCATGGTGCTGGATGCTTTGGGTGTTAAATCTTAACTCGCCTTCGAGTGAGAACAGAATTTGCCAGCATGGATGCAGCAATGCTTGTTGGGGAAATAAGCCCAGGTGTTGCTGCTCTGGATGGGAGTTTTAAAAGCTCTCCTCAAATCCTACCTTTCTTGTGGGAGCTCCTGGGCTCGTATGGAGGTTGATGAGGAAGCTGCAGGGTTTCAGATGTTAATCAAAGGACACCAGAAAACGGGCACAGGTAACGTGAAACTCTGCCAGGCATAAGCAGATGGACTGTTATATTACAGATGCATACTGGAAGGCTGTTATCAAGACAAAAATTAGTTCTGTCAGATTTCTTTTTACTTGCTATTACTAATTACAAGACTTAGTTCACTAATGCTGGTGGAGAGAGGTGTATATTTAACCTGACAAGATTAGTGGTGGATAGACATATATTTTCTTCTCCCATATGGCATTTTTCATAGACATGTGAGTATGAAAATGCAGATAACAGCAAGAGAATGATGCAGCAGAATATGATGTAATTTTTCTATTTTTATGGACTTCGTACATTTTAAGTCAGGATGAATCTATAAAAGCAGCTCAGTTCCACTGGCTCTAAATCTGGCCCACAGCTTGCTAAAAGCCATTCAAACTTAGCTTCTATGGCTATTTTTTTGTTCTTCCTAGAATAGCATTGAGCTTTCAAACTATTATTTTACTTTTTAGATTATCTTGAAAACAAAATGATAATGTCTGTCAGAAAAGCAAGGAGAAAATATGTATGCAAAAGCAAGGTCAAAGTGTCTCAGGTGTTTTCTTTAATACACTTTGTTGGAAGTATAATTTTTGAGTATAATCAGAGTGAATGTAGGGACTTAGTGGAGTAAAGAAAAAGAAATGTTGGGTGTTGTAGCATGTAGGCTGTCTTTCCATTTTCTAGAATTTCGTATACGCAAACTGTTTTGCTATTTGCTGTTAATGCCAAGGATTTTTTTTGTTTGTAATTTTCAGTAAAGCTATATAAAAATAAACTACTTGTGCTTTGGGGAAGGCCTAGCTAGACGTTTTTGTAACATGAGACAGAATTAAATACTTAACAGTAAGAACAACACTATTTAAAGAGTGGTTAAGACTGCTTTTCAAAGGGCTCTTGATTTCTTTTGTATCAGGGTTCTCGCAAGGAGAAATACCACCTTTAGCTATCTAAGCTGTATCTAGCAAAGTCAGGCCTTACCTATTAGTTAAAAAAAGTAATTAAAGGTTGTACTGCACAGAAAAAAAACCCTGATGTTTTCTGTGATATTCTTATGTGATTACCTAAGTCAATTATTTAATTAGCTTTTTCCGTCTTTACATGCATATAATAAATACACAGGCATCAAAAACTAGATTTAAACAATGCTAACAAAATGAATTTCTTACCAGCTTTTCTTTACAGATTTAAGTGTAGTAGGGAAGAGCATAAAGTTGATGGCAAAATTTGCCTGAAAATACTCGAGGTGCTGAAGGAAATGTTTGCTCCCACTGAGCTCCCTGAAGCTCTCTAGTTTCTGTGAAGCCTTTTGAAAGACTGTGCAGAAGTGACTGAATAGGGGCATGTTCTTACACTGGGCAATGATTTACCAGGGTAACATGATGTACAGATCCGTTTTCTGACACTTCACAGACAATTAATTGTTTGCCAGTCCAGCAAGGGAGGAGATGCCTGAGGTGGGGAAGTGCTCAGCATGGCAGGTGAACCCCATCCATTCCATACTGGCTTTGGACAGGTAACTGGGGGGAGGTGTTCTTGTGCGACCAGAGTCACACACAGTCAATGTGCTTCTGAGTGTCCTAATTTATGGAGCAAGTCTGATCTGGTCAGAGGAGATGTGGGATCTGGACTATTAAGGATGTGAACAGGAGGGAGGAGCCATGTGCCTTTGTACCGCAGTGAAGGTATTTTCATATAATAATTTCCAAGAGTGCGGGATATCCCCGGAGTTATCCTTCTGCGGAGCTAAGTGACAGGACAGGTGTTTGTGTACCTGCACAGATAAATCACTCTGTGCCTGTTAGCATTAAGTGTTGTCACCTGCTGATGGCAGCGTGTGCTGGATTGCTTAGAGGGAGGTTCCTTTTGTACATATCACATCTTCTTACAATATGATTAGATTGACTTTGCTTTACTTTTTGGCCTCTTTAATGTTACATATTCCATACAGCACCATGTGTGTGAAACATCTGCCTGTGGCCAGGTTTAAAGGGAGAAAAACCTCTTCTATTTGGAGTGATGACACGGCCCATTGCAGTAATGATTGTTTTTATTACAAACTACTAGAGCTTAAAGACCATTTATAGCTAAAACAGTTAGGTCACTGGAACTATGCAGACAATAAAAGTATTATTGCTCCATCGGTGCCTTTTTACTCTTTGTTAAGAGAAACGCTACTCTTTCATTTTCCCCCAACCGTAAAGCATCCCTAATTATGTCACTGTTCAAGCTACAACTGCTGCTCTCAACATCATATAAATCTTACACTAAATTGGTTTGTGGCTGAATTGTGAAGGGGATCAATGGATTCATTTGCACTGATTCCCCACTCTGTTACTGAGAACGTGTCCACACATGTGGAGGACAAGATTATGTGCGCTGATTCACAACCTCTCAGCTGTCTTAGGAGCTGCAGTATACCTGGGATACAGGGAGAAAGAATAGGAGAATTAAATGGGATGCTCTGTTTGATCCTACGATTGCTAAACCTCCAGTGTGATGGAGTGAGGTGCTGTGCGTTCTCCCACATTTTGTTCACAAAACCACCATTAACTCCTTGGAGATAACACCCTGGTTTCCTACAGCAATGGCATGATACCCTCAAGTGCCATAAACAGTCTGTTGCAGAGCAAATAGTGGCTACATCTGAACTCTCTGCTTCTGTGCAAGGGAAGGTGCTTAAAAAAAAAAGTCTCAGATGTGAGCATGAAAGTCTGTTACCCTTAACAGTACATGCTTTTGCTGTGTTATCTGGGGCTGGCTCACCCTGTTAGCAGAGGAAACTCCCATGATACTCACTGAAGGGAATTTTTAGTGTGTGCGAATAAACTGGACTGTAGGACTGAGGCCCTGGATAGTAAAACGTTTGCAGTCAAGGTCTGTTTTCCCTATGTGTTATACTGTCTGCCACGCACAACCTAAGTAGGATTATGGTTTTCTGGGTGTCACTCTGCTGATATAAAGCCATCACTTACATTACAAGCCTGTCTCTGCTTTATCAGTGTCACCAGATCTGTTAGGAGAGCACCTTTGCGCAGGGAGAGTGTCTGTGGGCACTTCTCTGTCAGTGCAGCCACACCACTTCCACAACCTGGGCTGGGGTAACGTTTCTTTTCTTGATGTAGCTTTTTCCATGCTGGTGTTTTTGCCCAAGGGCTAGCATTGACCAGAGGACTTGCACGTTGACAAGCTGTTCCTGTCTTGGCACAACCTGTTGTTGCAGAGCTGGGCTTAGCAAAAGGAAGAGGGAAAGCGCTGTGTAGAGGAACAGAGCTTTTAGCTCTGGACAGGCACTCAGAGCCATGCATTCCACGGTAGTTTCAGCTCTACAAGATGTTCCTATGTCTCAGGGCACTGCTGAAAAGATTGTTTTCTAAGATTACTGTTTTTGTTCAGAGGCATGATTTTATTTTGTGAGTCAGAGAGAAAAAATATCAAGCTTTGGCACAATGACAGCACCATTGATGACATGCATTGTGCTCTAAAGCACAACTTCTGCACTGATGGGCATTGTTTTTGTTAATACAACTTTGAAAAGGACAGGCACTGCCCTCACCCCATGCTGGTGTTGGCTTGGGAGAGCTGCAGAAACAGAAGCAACATTGAACAGATGCCTGAGAAGAAAGCTGAAAGTCCAGGAGCAAAGAGCTCCTTTAGTTACCAACAGCCCTTTCATTTCCAAGATAACTCCTGGGTGCTGTGACTCAGTTTTCTCCAGCCTAGTCCACAACATGAGCTAGGAATGCCTTTTGTCACCGACTGCAGAAATTGTACACTTCTAATAAGGGAGGTTAGAGAGATTTCCTACAGAAATGTTTCAGGAATAATATGTTAAAGACATTTAAACCGTCAGGCCCTTTGGTAACAAGTAAGGTTACTAGATAAGGAAATTTTTAATTTGAGTTGTCCTCAGGTAATATTGATGTGAGAGAAAGCTGGGGGGAAAGCTTCTATTTTTGTTGTTGTTTAGAATCATAAATGAAATCATATAAACTGAGGCAACGAAGTGTTTTTTTACAAGCATAGCAAATTGTAACTGATTGTAATGCAAGGAAAGATCTTGAATCGTAATGTAACCGTTCCTTAAAATAAACCATCAACAGACTGTAGTAATTAACACCCCACTCCTCTGCTCAGCATCATCTGTGAGGGAAAATACAGAGGGAAACCTTACAGACAGATTCTGCCAAGGGACGCTTGCGGTCCTTAGGACTCAATGGTAGTTGTACAAGTATCTGACAGCTAGAATCTACCCTTGATGTTCCTATAAGCAAAAATATTTGGCATTCTGCATGGGAAGGTGATGGGGTTTACTGTGAAGCTTTTTAAAATGCAGTCTTCTAATGATTAGTTTTAATGCTGTCTCTAAAACCTTCAAAAGTTGTGTTTTAGCAGAAAACCCCAAACACTAGAGGGTTCAGGTATTGCTGGCACTGCAGAAAACAGCAATTCTCTCTGGCTTTAGAAATACTAGTAAGCTGATGCTTCCTGTCTCCCCCCCTTGTTCCTTCTCCCTGAAATTACTTTGCTTCCTGCTGCAAACTAGATTTCATGCCATTCGTAATAATAATAATAAAACGACACTAATTGCTATGTGTAGTGGATATTCTGAATTGAGCCTGAGGAGCTGAGTGTAGGCTGTGTAAGACACCAAACATGGTGACTTTGCAAATAGGGTAAATTACAGTCAAGAAAATGTTGTGTAATAGAGTATGAGTGGTAGCTTATAGCCTGAGTTTTCATTCACACCCACAATTTGAGCTCTTTCACAAGGACTCTTACTGGGAGGTAATCCTTTGGAGGAAATTCATCAAAAGCTTGTCATCCTTCTGATGTTAACCATAGCAGAAACTATCAAAGTAGAAAGTCTACTCAGTATGGCTTTTTCCTTAAGTGTTGAGGACATGTTAAAAATATCTAGCGATACTTTAAAAGCCTTTTTTTTTTAAATGCAGGTGTTAATATGCAACTGTGGATAAGTAATCATTTATGTGAAGTTAGAGAGACAGTTTCAAAGGCATCTAAATGACCTGGGAGCCAAAATCTGGCTGTTCAGAAGTGATGGGGACATTTGGGATCTCACAGGGCTTGACAGACTTTCCTCTCTGTATCTCAGAGCAGAGGGTTATGCTGGAACCTCAGGCTTCCTTAGGAGCTTGCCTATGGCTCTATAGCCTGGTGACTGAGCTCTTTGGCTTCACTGGTGAAAATTTGTGGTGATTGCAAAGCTGCTGTTGGTTTTTTGATTGATTCTCCCTTGACCTGGGGTCCTGTGTGCTGCCAGGTCACCACTAACCCATGTCCCTCAGCACCACATCTCCACGGCTTGGAAACCCCTCTAGGGATGGGGTCTCCACCACTGCCCTGGGCAGCCTGGGACAGCCCTTCGCAGCCCTTGCCAGGGAGAAATTGTTCCTCATGTCCAACCTCAACCTATCATGGTGCAACTTGAGGTCACTTCCTCTTGTCCTATTGCTGGAAAAGTGGAAAAAAAACCCCCAACCCTGAAGTCCACAAGGTGCTATAGAACATTTTACACTTGGCTTCCCAAAGAAACCAGGAGCTGTGCAGCAGTAGTGGTGAAATCTGCTGCAGCTGCTGGCTGGGTGGGGAGCAGCCAGAGATTCCCTGCCACAGGACATGCTGGCTGCATCCATCCCCTTGCTCACAGCCTCTTAAAGGGAGCCTCTGGGGCCCCAGGCTGCAGGACATGGCTGGAGAAGGTGATGCATCAACTGCAGTGATGGTCTCCTGGGGACCACGCAGGCAGCAGGGACTGAGCATGTGGTCTGGAGTCCCCTGATGAATGCTGGAGAGCTGCTGGAGGTAGTCCAGGGGACTCCAAACCACACGTTCGGTCCCCATCAGACTGCTCTGGACAAATATAGGCTCCTTCCTTCCTTTCTGCTGCTGTTACTAAAGCACAATGTAAATCTTGTGGAATTTGGCATTCTTATGAGAAATGCTTTGACCCTCAAATCTAATAGTACTGCCTGCATAGTTTTAAGGGAAAAAAAATGGAAGGAAAAAAACACTGGGAAACTGAACAGTATTAAAAAACTGAAGCTTGCATTTCTCAGTCTCTGTAAATGTGTGCGTGGTAGTAACAAGCCGCTTATTCCACAGAAAACATTGGGATGTGTAAGAAAATCAGGCCCTTGTGTAGCAGCAGAAAATAGCTCCTGCTGTGGTGGTGGATGGGGGACACAGGAGTAGGTCAGGGGCTGTCTCTGCCCTTTCCCTTCCCTCCTGCAGCCTGTCATGAGGCATGAAACGTGCTCCCTTGCCAGCGTGAGAGCTGCACCCCTTGACCTCCCCGGGAAATCTGCACCTGTGTAAAGAGTTTGTGATATTGGCTTGATAAGCTCAAATCCCAGCTTCTTCCTTTAGACAATAAGTGCTCCGTGTTGCACCCTTCAGCGGTTTGTTCTTTAATATTTTGTTCATCTTCTTTAATCTTAGTTAGTGATTCTCTCTCTTGCCAGAAACGAGAAAACAAATAAATGCTGTAGCTGTACCAAAAGCTCTAAAATTCTGAGATTAAATGAAAAGCAGGCTTCGGGCTGAACCGTGTCCCTCATGAAGTCTATGAATTTGATTTCATGACCTATGCTTGCCCATTCAGCATCCTTTAATATCACATTGGCCTTTGCTCCTGCCTGTGCCTTTTGCTACTTGCCTCAGGAAGTGTGTTTGAAATGTCTTATAACATCAATCCAGATGATTGATCTCGTGGCTAATAATTAATTAAAATATGGTGGTATGAATGAGCATAGAGTGAAAGGAGTTCAGACTAGTGTGTATCCCAAATCAAAATTAGAGTACATCTTTTTCGCTGAAGCTTTGCTGTGGGTACTGGGGTTTTCTGTGACCTACTGCAGCAAAACTAGTACACTGGAGGATGCTATTAATTTTGTTTCTGGAGTGGAATTAATTCAGGATTGTGAAATGAAAGATCTCAATGCTGATACCTGTGGTCTGAATGCCTGATACTTCTGCTTCTGAGGGAGATGGGACTACAGTCAGCAAACAAAAAAAAAGAAGAAAATAAAGAGTAGTTTTGGAGCACCCAGGTCTCAACATTAACATGACCTAAACACAGAAGGTACCTGTTCAGTGGACATTATCTGAACTGGGGAAGAATGAAGTTAGGGCTCAGACCTGAAAGTACTTAGTTATGGCACTACAATGGCTTCACTGAGCTTGCTCACGCGGAGCACGTGATGAGCATCTATAGGATCAGGCTGTCGTGCAATGCGCTTTAACAATGCTCTCTGAAAAATGGCTTCCACGATAATTAAGGACAGCATCAGATAAAGTTGGAATTTATTTTTCACATTTAATAGCATAACTAACAAATTTAAAATGATGGTAAACAATGTGGAGATGTCATACAGCTGAAGCCAGAGGATAGGCCACCACCCGCCCGGCTCAGCTGAGCTCAGTACTGTTTGCACCGTTGAAACTGCTCCTGCAAAATGGATATACAAACATGGTTTTGCAGCAAATAAACATGATATTTACTGCAAAAGAACTTGGAGGAAATAAATAGAGAGTGTTTGTGTTTAGTGTGTGAGCAGAACAGTTTAGGACACACGCAGATGTTTTCATGAGCTTTGGAGGTGCTGGTTGTTGTGTTCATGGGTGCTGAGTGTGTGTGTGTGGTGGTTTGACTCCAGCCAGCACCTAACCGCGTGCAACCGCCTGCTCGCTCCCCTCTCCTCCTGGTGAATATAGACTTGGGCACTTGCCTGTGATAGTTCACACTATTTAATTACGAATTTGCTTCCCTGCACAGCAAAGTATTATTTCCTAGCAAAGTGAAAGGAACTTTTATTTTTAAACAATTCATCATTGTTTCCCAGTAAGAATAATACTCTTTATTATGTATTGAAATTTCTATATGCACGTTTACTTCTGTAGAGCTATGCCGCTTATTTAATATTTCCTGTGATCATGCACCAAAAATTCTCTAGAATAAGACAAGTACTGTTCAACAGTTTAAAGAGTATTCTGTCTTTAAAAAGTAGGTGTGGGGTTTTTTTTCTTTTGATTTTTGAGTCCTTTGAGAGACTGTTATGTATTGCATTAAAAGCTTCTCTATATACTGAGAAGCCAGGATCCTCAAGTTAAGCTTCTTTAAATTACCAAAAAATATCAAAATTAATTCTCAGGTTTGTCTACACAGTAAATTCTCTACCAAGAAAGAGCAAGCTTGAATTCACAACATATTTCCTAGACCTCATTAACTTTCTGTGTGGACACGTTTACTGTGTGTGAAGAATAGCTCTGGATGGAGCAGAGGCGGAAAAGTAATGTTCGTGTTTACTGTGGCAAGATCCAGCTAAAGTCTCATGGGGGTTTATGCACATCATAATTCATCACCCCCCACAGATTCCTTTATTGATTTTATCAGAGTCATAGAGACAGTGCAAGCTGGAGAAGCGGAGCGTTCACCTACTTCTCAGTAGAACTGGATTCCATAGCGATTGATTGATTTGTGTCAGCTAACCCCCAAAATCAACTCTGCAGTCGATATGAGAAGGAAAATACAACAAATTAAAGAAATATGTTTTGACAAAAATCCTTGTTATTTCTGAACCTTTTCCCCAAGTTCTTGCTTTAGATAAACTTCTCAATTGCACACTGAATTCAGTCACTGATTAAAGAGTTCATCAAAGTCACGTTGACCTGAGTTAGTAAAGTGAGGGTTTGGAGGAGAGGATCTCCAGAGCTCTCTTCCAACCCCCACCATGCTGGGATTTTCAACACAGCTGCTGTCGCCTCTCTGGTCTTCAAGAAAGTCCTATGAAAATGTTTAGAAATGACACTAGGAATCGCCTTTTTTTTGGTTGGTTGTTATTTTTTTTCAGTATTCAGCAGAGATACTAGTGAGATATTATTAGTGATAATAACCCAACTCCTTCCTCTGGAGTAAGTTTATGCTACTGTGAGAAAGAGACCATCCCAGTAGAGTTTGATAGAGAGAGAGACCTGATTTCTTGGCCAGGTATTCTTTCTGCCTTAGGAAAAGTCCAGGGATACATAAGAATAAATGTTGGACGGGAAGAGAAGTCACCGTCAGTAGCAGTATCTGTTTCTTGATCATTGTTTATACTGGCAAGGTTATTAAAATCAAAATGCTTAAGGCTTCCCATCTCTTTAGAAGGTGAGAAATCACACGATGCAAACCAAAAGAAAATTGTAACAAATACTTGACTTTTGGATTCAGCAGGCCTGGGAGAAATTAAGATCTTCCAGAAGGTGGAGGTGCCAGGACATAAAAATATGCTTTCTTCTTTGGTTACATCAATTCTAATAATCAAACACAAATGATTGCATGAATAGTATGGAAAGATGGTTTTTCTTTGTCTTCTTAGATTAAGTTTTAATAATCACTGTAGTGCTTCTGCTCCCATGTGTTTGATGGATTGTCTCTGCTGCTGGTGTTCTGTGCGCCGAGAGTCCTGACGTTTGATGAAGCTTTCTCAGTTTCAGGGTGGGCTGAGAGGAATTTTGAGTTCTTTGCTGCAATACATTTCTAGTTATAATCTTATTACATAAGCCTAAGGCAAATGCTGAAATGAATATGGAAATAAACAAAGAAAAAAATATACTGCTTGATTTAGAAGGAACTCATTACTTGTCTGTGCAGTGCCAGAACCCGAGGATCTCGACGCTGGGATCCTCATGTGTTATGCAGAGAAACATACCCAGTGTGCCCAGCGTGTATACCTGTAGCTGTTGTAAAAGATTGCTAGTCTTGACTAGATATCACAGCTTCATAACGGTGTTTCTTTATCTGGTAAAAATAATTTAAACTTCTATTTAAAGGCAAATAGTAGATTCATCTTGTGGACGTGCACAAAGAGCAGGATGGTGCTTAGACATGCCATGAATGCCTGATGCCATCTCTGTGTTACACTTCAGTTGGATAATTTCTGATCTGGACGATACCACTGCTATTAAATTTCACCTTTCATTACTGCCTCTGTGGTTTTTAAGCCCTACTGAGAACAAGTAACTCCCATGATCTTTTAGCACTTTGCTGACCAGAAGAAGGGGGAGATCTGCATTTTTCAGTGCAGCATGTGGCAGGCAGGCTGTTTATTTAAAAGTTTACTGTCCTGTCCTGCTGAATGCTTTCTCTGTGTCATTAGGAGTCTGCAAGATGCATTTTTGGCCCCTGACATTTGTTACCAGGAAGGATCCCTTTTTCCTTTGCTCTACCTATAACTGCACCACACGGGAGAGCACTCGACAGGTGAAATCACAGGGAAATGCAGCCCTGGAGGGCCACTGAAGATGCTTAGTTCTGAGTTATTTTGTAGAGTTCTATTTCCTGCCTCTTTAGTGTAGGAAAAAAAAGAAAATCAAGTCTAAACCAGGAAAACATTAGTTGTACCCTGACCAGTTATCTACAGAGCAGCTGCCTGCAGAGGAGTTTTGGGGGAAGGCTCATGTTGCCATTCCACATTTCTGGCAAATCCTGGAGACCTCAGACCTGTTAGATACCAAATCAGAATAGTTTTGGCCCCTGGACAATGCAGAAATCATCTGTCTTTTGTTAATTAAGCTCTTTTGGACAGCAAGTAAATCCATCCATGCTGATTTCTCTAACATCAGCTGCCTTTCCTGAGGAAGGCAGAGACAAAGGGAGCAAGGAAAAGGAGTAAGGGCAGAAATAGTTAAGGTTGTGTTGCCAAACTGACAATTCCCACCACCCCCACCACCAAGAGCAGTTCTTGGGACGGTGCCTGAGCAGGCAGGTGTGAGGAGGAGGAGGAGGGCTGCCTGGCAGGCTGAGCTTGGGTATGATGGGGGTGTCAGGGAGCAGAACGTACTGGAGGGAGTTTAACACCCATCTCTGCAGAGCTGGATGGAGCTGCCCCCCACGGGCAGGGCTGTTGTGATGTTTTGGGTGCTGGCAGCAAGGAAGCTGCATCGTGGGTCTGTGCCTAGGCCAGTGTCTCTAAGTCTCTGCTTATTAATCTGGTTATAGTGGCATGTTGATGATGCTGTACCACTTTCAATGCTGGAGCTGGCTTGGTAGCGGTGGGATCACCCCAGCGCCCTGGGCTGTGTTGGACAGACGTGGCTGCAGGTTCAGCGATGTGACTTGTGCCAGACAGCGTGTTGAGGGGTGTGATTGTGCCCACTGCATTATCTGTACCTCACTCAGCCCCTGCTGAGTGAATGGCCACCAGTGAAAAGTGCATGGAAATCATGTCTGACTGAAGCTGAGCTGGGTCCACCAGGTTTAGATCTGGGATTCTGTGTGGTTGTAATGAAGGACCCAGCTGCAACGTTTAGAGCTATGTCTGTGCTACCAACTGAAGGAGTTCATAGGTTGTAAGTGGTGCCTTGTCCATTTCTGATAAAAAGAGCTTCATTTTCAAATTTAGGAGAAAAAAATAACCCCTAGGACTGCTGTGGGAAGACAAAGACTGCCCAGAGCAGGATGGTCAAACTATGAAAACAATGGGTTTTGAGAGTCAGGAGTTAAGCCAAGACAGCCTCTCAGTCCAACTGTTTTTGTCCTTCTGTTACCAGCATAACATGTTGCCCTGTATGTTCTTTTTCTTATTTGTATCTGGTTCTTCTGTCTCCCACTCACAAGCTGCATTTCTTAAAAATAGAAACAGGATTCACTGCTCAAGTTTAGTGACATTTCAGAAGGAATGAATGGCAAGTTCATTGGGCCAAACAGTCCTTGCTGTGACTGTTTGCTACTATGGATTTAGGCAATAATTAACCCTCTCTCTTTTCATTCTGTTGTTTTAGACACCAGAGGAGGCATTATGGGGAAAGTAACTTTACAGAAGGCCTGAGGGAAGATGTAGCTGAGTTTTTCAGCTGGTTGTATTTGCTCAAAATTTAATTCAGATGGTATTTTTAAGGATTTTTAAGGAGAATGTAAGACAGCTCTCCCAATAAAATCCCGTGTCTGTGGATTCACTTACATTAAAAGCCTGGATGCTCAGAGGATCTATGGGCACATAGTTACCTGAAGACTGGATGATGTGCTTCAAAGCCTGATCATTAAAACAGGAGCTCTGTGACCTCCTCCTGTCCCACCCATAGCTCTTCAATACGAATACTGTGTTGAGCTCAGCTTGTCTCCTGGGGAAAGGGGCTGGAGATCCATAGTCTGATCTGGGCAGGAGGGACCAGGCACATCAGGCCAGAGTCCTCGAAAGACACAGTGTGAATAAAGCCTCAAACAGGTTCTGCCTCATCTGTCTCAGTTATGACTCCTATGATTTTTGGGTCATTTTGATTGCAAGTTTATCTTATACCTCAAAGGTATATCAAGCAACAGGTACATCTTAAGAACAACTATAGGTATGTAGTTGTTAAGTATGAAGTAGGTATAGTTCACTTGTGAATGTAAGGATCTGTATTATGAAAGCAGAAAAACAAGCTCTGACTAAAAAGAGGGAGAAGCAACTGACACTCTTGTTTTTCTTCAAGTAGCTAAAATATCACTGCCAATCTTAATTTGTTTGCTGAACATATATATTTAATGAATAACTCTTCTTTCCTAGCCAGAATGCTGCCAAAGCGTGACTATATACTATTCCAAAAATAAATGTATAAAATACATCTGAGCTATCCTGACTGTCACTTTGTATTACTGAAAAGCTGACTGCTCTGTTCAGGTTTTGTGCAATGACATCATCCTTATTCTCTCATTTATGAAAACAACGACACCAGATTCTTTTTTTTACAGTCTTGTACTTTTCACAGATGAAAGAGCTCTTTGTAGTTTGGCTAGACTTCAGCCAGGTATTTCTCATGAGCAGTCTCTTGTGGTTGAAATAAATAACTGTCCATGACTGGGGAAGAAAAGCTGTGAGCCGGCAGAGGCTGCTGCCTTCCACATGGTCAGGACAGCCTCTGTTTCTCTGGAAGTGGCCACAGACCTGCTTGTGCTTTGGATTCAGCCTTTGAATTGAACCTTTCAGATGGTCAAACTGAGGCTCCTTTCTGAGATCTGAGGGTATCATCCCAGCTTCACAGGCAATAATCCATTTTGCAGCATTATATTACAGTTTTAGTACTGGTATAGAAAACCTTGAAACTCCTCACACTTAATACACCTGGGTTGTGATTGCTTCTGTGGAAACAAACCCAACTCATTTTAAGAGCTGTGGTTGGATAAGACGTGCAGGAGAAGGCAGCAATTCTTCAAAATCAGCAAATAAAGATGTCCCAAACTTTTTCTTCACTGACACTTTGTCTCAATTTTGCTGCTTGGTTTGTTCATGCAGTTGAAGAATTTGTGATGGAAAATGATCTGAAAGTACTTAGCGAAGTGTATCCACTGAGGATTATGTTGTAGGTCTGCTAGACACACTGTACAGCCCAGAAACAGAACTCTCTGTCTCTGAATAGCAGATCTTAATCACTAGAATGACTTCCTAAAAACCGAAATCAGTAGAGAAAAAAATATTGACCTGACTGCTTAAAATAAATTAACTGGTCCAGAGCTGAAAGTTTCTGATATATCTTCAGAAGTAAAGGAAATATAGGAATTTAGAAAAATAACTATGTTTTGCAATCCACAAGCAAGTCAAAATCTTTTCTTTAAGAACCTCTATTAAGTTCTTGTAGCTTCAGAGGCTTACATTTGTGAAGTATAGGGCTTTCTCCACAGTTCCGTGCAAGTCAGGAGAAAGATGTGACAAAGCATGGCCACCGATGGCAGTTCCTCAGCTCATGTGGATCCCTTTAGTTCCATCAACACTTTGAACTGAAGAGAATCTTGATCTAAATGCATTAAGCCTACCTTGTCTCAGCCACTCACTCAGTGCTCACAGCACTTGTCTGACTGCTAAATAAGATATCCGATTTCAGATTAACAGCCTCTTTTACAGGAGCTGGGCTTGGAGCTTCATGGCTGCTGCTGACCTACTGTAACCTGTAACATCTGCATCTCAACTTCTCTTGGTAACAGTAATTGTCTCCGTAATAGAATCATAGAATTGTTTTGGTTGGAAGAGACCTTTAAGATCATCGAGTCCAACCGTTCCCCCAGCACTGCCAGGGCACCACTAACCCCTGGCCCTCAGCACCACATCTCCACGGCTTGGAAACCCCTCCAAGGATGGGAACTCCACCACTGCCCTGGGCAGCCTGGGACAGCCCTTCACAGACCTTGTGGGGAAGAAATTGTTCCTCATGTCCAACCTCAACCTATCACGGTGCAACCTGAGGCTATTTCCTCTTTCTCCTATTTCTTCCTCCTTGGGAGAAGAGACCGACCCCCACCTGGCTTCAACCTCCTTTCAGGGAGTTGTTGAGAGTAGTAATCTATTAAATCCTCTAAATATTTCACACTCCCCCAGCCACTCCTTACCTTACGTTTCATGTAAAGTTAATGTGAAGCTGTGAATGACAGCTGTGCCATCTTGTTTCCCAGCTTCACTGGTCCTCCACTGAATATCTGGTGTGACCAGGAGACATCAAGTCCTGGATCAACTTTTTTTTTTTTTTTCCCCCCTGCTGAATCCTGGAATACTCATTTCAAGTCCCTCTGAATCTCACTTTCCTGAGAGTTGACTAACAATAATGGATAGATTGGGACCATCCCATGTACTCTTCTCAGGCCAGGAGCTGGGCCATGTTCTGCGTTTAATCCGGCATTGCTGTCCCTTTCCTCTGAGCTGCCTCCGAGGCTGAGCAGGGGTGTGGTTGGAAAGCGGGCTGCCCTCACAACGATGTGTTTGTTCGGCTGGAAATAGATAGATCAAATAAATATCCAACACAGTTCATGCCTTGAGCATGGTATATTTTTATATGTATACATATAAGGGTATATTTCCAAACAGAGTTTCTATTAACAGCCATATGAACATGCTGTTTATAATATTTTTGCTGTTTCAGTTAGGCTCTGGCATTGCCTTTTTTTCTGTTGCAACCTGATTGTGCAAATTAACCTTTTTTCTGATGAATACCAACTGATGTTTTTTAGAAATGCTACAAATAAGATGTCATTAGAAGTCATATATGTCCAAGTACACACACACGGCAGCAGCAATGCCAGTTCCATGCTCGTTTTAGTTTGTATTTTTTAAAACCTGCCTGGTTTAGCCTGTGTCCTGAGGGCAAAGTTTTGTTGTTACAATAATGCATCTCTGAATTAAGGCACTGGAAGACCATTGTTTTTTCTTAATTCAAGAAAGATTTTACTAAATCAGAATGAATATTTCATAAAGGGAGATACATTAAATTTTATTTTGCCATGTTGTATTCGTCTATGAACAGCCTGCAAATTTGGTTAGATTTATTAATTATTTAAAATTGTTTTCAGAACAAAGGCTTTAGGAAACAGGAGAAAAACACAGACAGACAACCTTTGCCAGGTTACTTGAATAAGTAAACCATTTTACTTAGGTCACACGTCATTGTGCCTGTTTTCTCGTTGGTTACGGGTAATTCCTGCTGCAGTTTCCTAAGGAGAGCTTGTGCATGAATGGACTTCCAGGCACCTGTAGCGGTGCTCAGGAGCTTGGAGTAAAAGAAACACCTAGCACAGAGGATTAATTTCTCAAATGTTGAGCCCTAGATAACTCTATATGAATTGTTGGTTTTGCAATGTGAAAAGCACTATCAGTTTTGGTGTTTTATAAGCGCATACTAGAAAACAAAACAAATCAGAAAAGGATATGAACCAGAACTGATAGAGGTTTCTAAGATTCCTAGTGAAGTGTCTACAGTTTTATTATTCCCCTTGGGTTTTGCACTGCTATTTTGTCTAATTATTTCTCACCTAATCTCATTAAGTACCAATAAGAGGGAAATGCCAATGAGACTATATGCATCTCTCATTAACTAGTAATTCTATCACTCTTCTTGAGTCTTTAAGCAGCAGAAGAGGGAAAGAAAGTGTAGTGGCTTGCTGCAGTTCCAATTATTTATTTCTTTGGTAGCTGTCACATTCATGCCCTAGTTACCAATTAAGTTATTAGTTATAACAGGGAAGTGTTTTTAAATAAACTAAACAAATTACAATTTAATTGTATTTATTGAGAGAATCAGAATGAGTTTTAATGAAGATAGGTGCCCTATTCACAACCCCAATGTTTAAGAAAAAGATGAAGTGCAGTCAAGATGTGATCCCACATCAAATCACTTCTCTAAAATGCCACAGCTTAGGTCTCCAAGCCTGCCTGCACAGAGCATTCTTTTCCTGGGTTTTTGAGCACTCTCAGCATACATTAACGATTTCAAGACATGTTAAGCAGACAGAGGAGAGGAAGAAAAGGGAGCATAACAGTACAACTTTGTGGTTAGGTTAGGGTCTGTTCCTTGCTTTAGAGCCTTCTTATTTCATTTATGTGGGATATCTGTTGGCTAACAGACACAAGTAACCCTTTGAGATCCATAACTGCTCCTTCCACAAAGTTTAGGGCTCTAATGACCAGACTCTAGAGCCACAGCTGTTCTTGCTGTTCTTCTGTCCGGCCAGTCTCTGTTTCTTGCCTTCATGGTCCCAGAGCTCTGAGTGTCTGGAGAGAGAGGGCACCCCAGAGCAGCCCACGTCCCAGTGTCTGTGGAAATCCAGGAAACAGCAGATGTTGACGCGGATGTTTTAATGTTGTCAGTGTTTACAAGTTCTCCATAGTTTAACTGTGCTCAAAATTCCACAGAGTGGGTCCTGCAGTGGCTTAGTGAAGCAATCAAGATCCTCTACCTTTTCTTTTATTCCTTTCAAAAATGGCCCAGGTGAGGTTTCCTTAACTTCTTCTTTCAGCATGTATGTGGGGTAGAAAATTTTATTATCACATTGTCAAATCTTATTATTCAGGAACGTGAAAGAAACAAGAGAAATCTATTGCATTTACTTGCTAACGAGCTAGAGCATGTGGAAAAAATGGAATTGTTAGCAGCTTTGGCTGCTGGAACAGGAAAAGTCATTAATCTGGAATGGACTAGTGACCTCATTTTTTCTTGCATAATTTTTTTTTTTTTGAGTATTAAGTGACATTTTACTTTCACTTTCAGGTATAGCACCTATTATGGTCTTATGGCAAAGAGCAAGGTTACTGTAGAGAGTCATTTTGTCTTGGAAAATGATCTATCAGCCTTTTGGGAGCTGATTGAATTATATCTAGCCATTTTGAAGGGGTTTTATAAGCAACTTTCTGTGGTTTGATGCAAAAGTTTGGACCTCTGGGCTAAATATACTGGTGATATATGTCTGAACATACACAGAAAAACTGTGCTGACTGAAATGCCTTTGGTGGACGTGGAAATGTGGAGGAGCGATCTTGAGTAGTGGAAAGTACTCAAGGAGTACTCATCAGGAACCTCATCAGGAGGTTCATATGTGAACACAGTGTGACTGAGGAAAAGGTTCTCTAGCAAAGCCAATAACAAGGACAAATACATGTTTAAAATGAACCAGCAAATAGGTAAGAACTATTTTAAAGTAATGACAGCTTTTGAGCTCTGATGTTTCTTGCAGCCTGCAGGAACGTTATTTTATCAAAAGAGTCAAAGCCAAGGCATAGGGAAGAATAAAGGCAAAACCAGAGCAAAACAACAAACAAAACCTCTGGTAAAACATAAAAAAGGTTTTTGCAACATAAAGTTGCTTTACCGGTGGTATAGGTACAGAGAAACTGCCCAAAGTATCAGGAGAAGTAGGTCTGCTTAGGTCACCATCAAAAATGGCAGTATGTGCATAGGCTATTTAAGTCTTTTTCCTCTAATATTTAGTTCTTTGAAAAAAAAAAATTAGAATAAAAATGAAAAAAGGGACTATGTTGTTTTTAAAGAAGACTGAAGACCAAGCTGGATCTGAAGGTAGGAAAGTTTCAGGGAAAGGCCCTTGCACTGAGGGTCCCCAGCAAGGTGGGGCGAGTAACAGGGTAGGTACAGGCACCATGTCCAGCACTGGAGGGAACAAACTTGGAGGGCTCAGCAGCAATGCAATGAAGTGCAGGTACCGTGTTACATCTGCCTAGTGAAGGAGTTGTACCACCCAGCTCGGGTGTGGAAATGGAAGTAAACTTCTGTTCATTGGCAAAATGTAGAAAAAAGTTGATGATATCATGCAGGTTCTAAGCCATGCACCGAGAAAAAGTAATCCTGATTGCAAATTGGATTATACTGGTTTACTTCTGTTGAATACCTGCTCATGTCTTTTTAATCATAGAGTAAGCCACAGTGTATTTATGCAAGTCGACTGTAATTGGAAAGAGACAAGTTAATTAAGTAGTTTGTTTACTTTTCTGGCAACAGTTATTAATTGCAATTAAGTCTTTAAAAGTGTTACATCAGCAGTAGTGATTAACTTTATATCCTTAGGGCTTGCACACATCCTGACTGCTGAGGCCAGTTGTACTTTGCAGTCCCAGCTTTCAGTATGTCTTGCACTGGTGTTTACCATCATTTACTCATATGTTATGTAGTCTGCATCCCTGTATGTGGAGTTTGGCAACCCCCAGCATGTACTTGTAAGTTTCTCTGGGTTTGACAATTAATTAGTTTATAAGCACCATTGATTTAATTAACATTATTGCTGCCACAGAGATGGTTGCATTGTGAACGTTACCTCTCCCAGCAACCCACCAGAACATATTCTGTACTAAAGAAACCTTTGGATTTCTTACCCTGAATCTTTCTGGATGTATGTTTATTTTATGACTAAGCTTAAAAACTTGTTTTGTCAATATTTTGATAATATTGGAAATGAACCTTTTTCGTGTATTGGCATTTTAATATGCTAAGTCAAGCTGATACATCTTTTCTTGTTAGGATGTAGTCAGTACCTAAGCTTGCCTTCCTTTTTGCAGTTAGTCATGACACTGACTTGTTGGCAAGTGTATGACAGTGTCAGTGAATGAGCAACGTGTTATCTGGACAAAAGATTTTTTTTTGCTCTCATTCACATATCATCCCTGCATCTCTTTTGGATGAAACACACAGGCTCCAAGTCGGTAACAGATACGAATTTGTAGTTTCTGGATTTGGATAGTTATTGGCTCAGAGTTTTAATGCATCAATCACTTCTGCCAACTGTAAAATAATCACTTACCTAGATCCTAAGTGTTTGGAAATTTGCTTGCATTTGTAAAATGCTTTTCACATAAACAGTTGAGTGAATGGGCTATCTGTTACCAAATATCTAAGTGAAAACTTGGCCCAAATAACGTTCAGATCAGAACATCCTTGATTTTGATCTGAAAAGAACAGAGACTGATCAGTGTCTTACCTGTGAGTTCTGCTGCTGACAAGGAAGGGAAAGCCCTGTGCTGTGTGTGCTCCTGTTGTCTCCAGGAACGTCAGTGCTGTTGCTTGACGTACCCATCTACCTTGCTGTCTGCATCCCATAACATAGCTTAGGCTCAGAGATACATATTCACAGAGTGTAGATGCTTGTTAAGTGTCATGAAAGCTAGTAGTAGCAAGTCTAATCATAATTCAGTGCACAAATTCAGCCCTAAATATTGTTGTCACAGAGCCATCATTGCACTTCTTGGCAGCACGTTTTTTATATGCTCCTGAGAAAACTATCTATAGCAGGCTGGTAATTGACTTGGGCATTTTTAAAATGAGAAGCGAAAATATGTGAAAACTCTCCAGTGGTTCCAGCTAGAAGAAGATATCTTTAGCAACATAAATGTTTCATTTTCCTACATGTCTCTTCTCTCAAGAACAGAAATGGTGAGAAACCGGTCCGGAAAAGGAATGTAATACTAGTGTAGATGTATTGTGTGTAAATGTAATGTAAATCCAACACATTCAGTGTCATGGATTTAAAGGGTTGTACACCAGTGGTAACACATTGCTTTTAGATCATACTGGAACACTCCTGTAGCTCTAATACTGCATCTTTGCCCCCAAAAGCATGATGTTGTCCACAGTGTAAAGGCCCATCTTCTCCATTAGACTTGAAAGGTGCTTTGTTTAAAAACAAAAACAAAAGCAAAGGAAGACAAAAGAAACCCTAAAACCCAAACAACAAACCAACCAAGAAAAACCCCACCCAAATTCCATTGTGAAACACATTTACTGCTCATGTAATTCAATGCTATAGATTTGATTTCTCCATTAAGATGCTCTTTTGATCTCATTGGCTGGACTCTTGCCTTTCAATTGAGACATATTAAATCATGACTTTACTTAATAAAAAGACTTTGAACTTTCAGAGTCCCCAGGCATTTTTCCCTCTGTAGTCTGGAAGAGATGCCAAATTTTAAAAGGAACTTAGAGTTTGACATGTCACTCATGGCAAATTGCTGGAATGATGAATCAAGGAGATTTATTTTTGCACAAGTAATGGAGATACAGTAAGAAACTTTTCTTGGTTTAGAAATCTTTATATAGCATAGACATTTTCTCACTCTGTTTGTAGTGATGGAGTGGAAGATGAATGAAATAATGTTGAATAAATCACTCTGATGTTATCTGACTAGTACTACCATTATGTCTCCTGGAGCTGTCAGAAATATTCCATTGTATAAGACAGATAGTGCTCTAGCTACTGCCTAGAACACTGGAATATAATGATTATATAGGAAGCCACTATTTCAAGACACTTAGTTAAAGCATGTTATTTCTGGCAATTGTTATTTTTATAGTGAAATGTAGCACGGTTCAAAAAATAAATTTTAAACCACCATGATGAGAGGTTTCATCGAGGTTTCAAACTGTAAACAGTTGTAGTCCACATATCTTCACCTTAGTAATGCAGAAAATTAATTTCAAATGAAAACACCTCTCTGACATACGGATTGAAACCAGGACAGCCTGTAGGTGGAGGGGGCCGTTCATTAGCCTTGGCTGCAGTATTTGTGCACAGCAGAGTTTAAACTTGCAGTTCCACCCTCCTTTTGGAAGCAGCAGTGCTCTCCTTTGTCCACGTGTGTGTTCTCTATGTGACGGTAAATACTGTTACACCTGTACAATCAGCTGGTGAGGTCACCATGGATTATTCTAGTCAAGGCCATGCAACTTCGAGGCCACGTGCCCAGCTCAGTTATCATGTAGCTGTCAGTGGCATGCTGTTCGCTTTTGTTCAAGAAGCAGCGAGTGTTAAAAGATAGGCCTGAGCAGTGTCTGCTGGGCTGAAGTGAACACTGAGTTTCCTCTGGCTTCATCCTGACTTGTGTGTTTTTATTTACATTGCAGCAGGGCAGGAAATTACAAAAATATTTTGACAACATATTTGTAAATTCCTGACTGATGTAAAAATATTTACGTCTTTAAGGTGGTCTTTAAGACCAGACACTGCAAATGAAGGATTTTGGTAGAATTTTATTTATGCAAATTCAGGTAAAACAGAAATTTGAACAACACCCTGTCCTTGTCTTAAAACACGTATTTACACAGAGGTACCACTGACCTCACTGTATGTGTTACTCAAGTGGCTCAAGGAGACATAACGTCAAAGAGATTGCCCTGATGACAGCCCTGGAACAAAGAATTTGTGGTGCAGAGCACCAGACTTGCCCTTTTCCCATCATAGACCCTGTCAAAGTATCAGTGTTGTACAGTGCAGCAGTTATTAATGAAGCTGACGTGGATGCTCAGGAAGAGGTATTTAGGGAAACTACTCTGGGCAGCATTAGGGTCCATGGCCATATGTCCACTTGCAGATAGGATGAGCAAGCGTCACTCCAGAGACACACACCCCAGCTACCGTGGCAGGGAACACGATGTTGTCTCATTGCACTGTCTCCACCTCCAATGAGAAGGAAGCATTTGTGGTGGCATAGGACCCAATGCACAATAAGAATGATTTTCAGTCTGGTTTTTTGTGTTGTTTTATTTTTCACCTGCCAGCTCATGGTGTGGAATTCCTGCCTTTGCACTCTTGATCTGCAAAAATTCTTCAGCTCCCATAGGCAAATCAAAAGATTGGGGTGCCACTAATAACCATTCTGATGTCAACAGTGTGCCTCAGTAGTTCTTCAGCGGTCATTTACTTAATTCAGAGTGTAGATGACAGAAGTTGTGTGCCATGGA
>JAVSBS010024583.1:0-16709 GCA_033124195.1 Coracias cyanogaster | reverse complement strand
TCACCTGCAATGGTGCCAGGGATGGGGCAGCCACCACCTCTCTGGGCAGCCTGGGCCAGGCTCTCACCACCCTCAGTATCACATTTTTTTTTCCTTCTCTCTAGTCTAAATCTCCTAGTTTAAAAACACCACTCCTTGTCCTGTCCCGGCAAACCCTGTAAAAAGTCTGTCCCCAGCTTTCTGAAGGCCTCCTTAAAGCACTGGAGGGCTGCCAATAAGGTCTCCCCAGAGCCTTCTCTTTATGCATATAGATGTAGATACTTACTCTCAACAGACAAATAGAAATATGTATGTATCAAGAAACAACAAAGAAATGTACAGAAAAAGTTAAACTGTTATTTAAAACACATTCTAAGTGGTTGTGTTTAGAGATGGTAGCAAACTGCAGAGCTGGAAGTTGAGGAAGATCCGGGGTAGGACTGTCATTACACATTCCTTGTATTCCTTGGGATCAAATCTCTGTCTGCAGCCACATTCTCTCTGTTCCCTTTCTTCTACCCGCAGATCTTCTGATATAAGTAGTTGTTTAATTTGTTTTATTATTTGAAGTATGGCCTGACAATTTATTTACTGTATGTTATCCAGTAAACTCAATTTTGAATCTCATGAAACACACTGACTCTACACACACTGTCTCTCTTTGTCTCTTAGTGAAGAATTAGTAGCTAAATGAGCTTTTTTTAATGGTAATTTAATCACAGCATAGAAGAACTTCAATCACCGCTGATTCATTCATCTTCTAAACCCTCCTACAATGTGTATCCTCCATTTTACACACGAGGAGAGCAGGACAGAGGGACAGGGAGTTGCCTGAGGCCAGAGTGATAGACATGGGCTGTGGTCCTTCTTCATGTGCCTGCTGCTGGGCTCTGCTGACCTGGCGCTGAAGCCAGGAGTTACCTCTTGCAGTCATGGTTGGGCGTTGCTCTAGAGGATGGTCCATGGCAAGTCTTTTGCTGGAGATCCTCATTAGAAAGAAATGAGTATGTAATTTAAAAGGGAAAATAAACCTAAAGCCCCTTCTGGAAAAAAAAAAACCAACAGAAGTGTCATAGTAAGGCTGGTGGAAAAAGGGACAGTCAATTATCTTGCCTGATGTTCAGTGCTTTCATCACAGACCATCTCCTTGCAGCCTTTCACTTCTGGACTTTAGTTTTCAAGGTAACATGTGTCTTCTCTTCAGGATAATATCTTAGTCATTCAGCTCTGATTTAAGCTAAGAGTCTTATCCGTCCTGGAAGGAACTAGGGAGGAGTCACCCTGTATGCTACAGATAAAAAGTTAACTACTAGGAAATAGAATTTATTTCATAAGTGACGCTAATGGCATTTATTCAGTGTTTTCAAGTATTTGACATGATAATTTAGATGCACTTAGAAAAATATGTTTATAATTGATAATAGTTTTTCTTAGGGCTACAGTGAGGTTTAAATATTCTTTTTCCAATAAAATACTGTTTACTATTTCACTTGCAGGGAGACTCATTTTGTCAATGTCTGAAGAAAGCTTTTGAATTTCTGCTGGACAAGAACAGTTTAATGTTGGATAAAAAATGGGCTAGCAAAGTTGCTTCAATTTATTAGAGACAACTAATAAAATAAGTGGTAGTGGAATTTTGGAGTTTCGTTTTCTCACGTGATGTGGAACTTCTTTGTGGCTAAGGAAACAGCATTTCGAGTGTCAAAACAAAATGTAAACTTTTAAATATTTGTAAATTGTGAATGTCTTAGTACTAAGTGTGCTCACCTGGACTGTGAGATTGAAACAATAACGAGTCAAACAACTTGAGATGTGGAGGAGACTTAAAACAGTAGAGACAGGATGATTGAGCTGTGGTGGATATCGTATTATGATAGCAGAGTATTTACCAAATATGACCTTTTGGGGAAAATTCTGAGTTGAGGCCCTTTTAATCAGGATAAGTCAGTAAACTTAAAGATGAAAAAAAAAAAAAAAATTTAAGAAGAAATAAAATTTTAGTGTGGTTGTAACTTCCATTGCCTTGCTTGTGCCTTGCGTTAAGTCCATGGGATTGCAGAATCCTGCGTGTTCTTTAAAACTTGTAGCAGAAAAGCCTTGAGTACAACTTGTAGTTAAAAAAAAAAAAAAGGCACCAGCTCATGTCGTGAATCAAAAAGATTTCATCTTTTGATTGTGGATCCGGAGCAACTTCACCTTGCAGAGGGAGGAGGTGACAAGGAAGGAAAGAGAGTATTGTGTTATCTGTCTAGTGGGGTCTATCGCAAGTCATCCAGATAAAATACTGATGAAGTAAAAGTTTGTCAGCTCCGAAGTGTAGGATCAGTGCTGGTGGTGTTTCTTGTAATGCTTTAAGTTTGTTTTTCTTGAGCTGGCACATGTTATCCTGATGAAATTGCAAAGTAACCTCCTGCAAACTGCAGACAAATTTGAAATGTTTTATTATTTAATGAAAAGACTTACAGATGGTACTGTGGAAGTATCAAGGCACTTCAGTGGGACTTCCTTTCTAGGGACAGAAGTTAAAAAAACTCAGGAGTCTGAGTCCTTTGTCACATCTGTTGAAATCTTAAACATCTAAGGCCATTGCCCTTTTCTTGAGCTGTTAGAACGTGATATATATTTATACCTTTGGGGAAAACTTGCTCTTTTTGCAGGAGGGCTTGCAGATGGGAGAAGTGATTAAAGTTCTTAGTAAAGGCTCTCTGTGAATCTCGTCGTCTTTTCACCAGCCACCTAATCTGATGCATGTTTGTCATTAAACTTGTTGTCTGATAATTCTGCAGGCTTCTTAAACATGCGTGTTTAGCAAGTTTAGAATCTGCTTGGGGGGGAAGCTTGAGAACAAAAATGCTGGGCTTTTGTTTTCCTCGGTACTTAAGGAAGGGGTTAAGAAAGAGATAGAGAAGTTATATCTTCTGTAAAGTCTTCCTCATGTGTTGGAACAAACACCCAATGCTAATAAATGCCTAAAAATACATTGGAAAGCATTTTGCTGGTGTTTGTTCTAGCTTAGTGCTTGATGAATGTATGAAGTAAAGCCTTTCAGTTGCTGCCCTCATTCATCTCTATGAGACAGGGCCTGATGGGCTGCTGAGATCTCCAGCTTGTCTCCTGAGAACCAGCTTTCCCCAGAGGTGGGCTAGACCTGTTGGAGACCCTTGCATTAGAGTGCCCTCGGAAGAGGGGCGAGAGGCTGCCCTGGGCCAGGTGTGTGTGGCAAAACAGACCATGGCTTACTACGATGAGAAGGCTGAAAGAACTGGCTGTGACTAGTGTCTGCTGTGACTTGTGTCTTTCTAAGGCCTCCAGAGGCTGGTAGGGAGAGACTTGAACATAACCAAGCCCAGAAGAAAGGATATGATGGTGTGTGTACACAAATGTGGCATGTAGTCATGGACATGAAGTGTATAAAGCTGAGTTGAGGACTTAGCTTGTCAGAGAAGGATCTGGGAGTCCTGGGGAACAAGTTCACCATGAGTCAGCCGTGTGCCCTCAGAGCCAAGAAGGCCAGTGGTGTCCTGGGGTGCATTAAGAAGTGTGGCCAGCAGGTCAAAGGAGCATCCACATTTCATTATTGTAGGGGTGGTGATGGTCTGAGATCGATGGACAGGAACCTAAGAGCTCTCTTACGGAACAAACCATTAGCACTTGTTGCCCTGGCTGATATTCCATAGGTTTAGTAGTATCTCTCACTTTAAGTGAGCACCGAAGAGTGTTGCTGTATGGCATTACTGTAGAATATAATAGGACGTTTGCTTTTTGCATGGGCACATTAGTGTCCATATTTTCAGTCTGTGTTACTCCTCAGAGTACGTGACCAATAAATAAATAATTGTAATACTGTAGCTGCGCTGAGACCCGATTCAGGATCTGTTTTGTACACTATATTTTTATCCTTCCACATAGGCTAACTGGGTGATATTTTCAGCTCCACCAAATATGAGTGAGCTTTTGCGGTGGTGGCTGAGGGCACCAGGACTGGTTTTAATCACCTCCACTCCACTGTTAGGATGCTGCTGGCATCCAAATCATAGTAGTTTTTGATTCAGAATTTTTTCCTGAAATTTGTGGATCAGCAAGCTTTAACTTTTTAATAGTTGTGCCAGTTTTTCAAAGATGGTCTCCGTTAGCAGCAACAGAGCAGGAAGACTTAGGATACTCTTAGCATATCCTGTTATAGTCTAAAACACTTAAGAAATAAAACAGTATTGAAGCAGCGCTTCGCCAAAACACAAACTTTTTTCATGCAGAGTGATTTTTTAATTGTCAGGTTATGCCTTGCTAAGAAGGTATTCATAGAACTTCTGTTTTCCATATGTTTTCATGTGTACCACAAGAGATTTAGTAAACTACTAGATTCTTGTTGAGTTTCTTGGCAAAGCAGACTTCTTTCATTCTCAACTGGTGTGATGCCTTTCCCTTTATTGCTGAGGTCACCAACACCACCACTTGTTGGTTTATAAATGCAAGTTGTCACTTTGGAACTACAATTTTTTTAGGTTTCTGAAATACTGAGATGGGAGCTTTTCCTAAACGGTGTTATATTGCCCTCAATACAAGAAAAAACATTGAGGGGCTGGAGTGGATCCAGTGAAGGGCAAAGAAGCTGGTGAAGGGTCTAGAGAACCAGTCTTGTAAGGAGCATCTGAGGGACCTGGGGGTGTTCAGCCTGGAGAAAAGGAGGCTCAGGGAAAACCTTCTTGCTCTCACAACTCCCTGAAAGGAGGTTGTAGCAAGGTGGGGTTCCATCTCTTCTCCCAGGGAACAAGTGATAGGACAAGAGGAAACAGCCTCAAGTTGTGCCAATGGAGGTTTAGGTTGGATATTGGGAAAAATTTCTTCCACACAAAGATTGTCAAGTCCTGGAACTGGTTGCCCAGGGCAGTGATTGAATCACCATCTCTGGCCGTGTTTAAAAGCTTTGTAGATGTGGTGCTGAGGGATATTAGCATTGTCTTGAGGCTGTTTCTGGACTTTAGCTACTTTAGGATAAAATCTTGTACAGCTGTACTGGTGTTGAACGCAGATACCGGTGTTTGGTTGTGATTTTGGAGGTGGTGTTGATTCCTGTTTACTCTGGAGTGTTAACTCATATGTGAGCTTTGCAGATGGACAATGTCTGGGAAGTATTTAGGCTGATCTAGAAGAGCCGGAGCATGCTTCAGATGGAGAGAGCACCCAGAGGGGCCTAATGCTGAAAGCATCAATGAGATATGTTGAGAATCAGAGGGACAAAGGCTGTACGTGTTGTGGAAACTTCCCAAATTATTTGTGTGGAAGATAGTCAAGATGAGTAGTTTGTTTTAAATAACCCAGAGGGATGATGAATCCTTTCATTAACCTTTGAAAGGAAGAATCGTGGCGCAATTTCTACATGTGATGGCTTCTAACACCCTGGGCACTGTGCTATCAGGAGGGATGCAAATTCAGAACAAGCGATCTCTGTGGCATTAGTAGAGCTGCTTCCAGAAGCGTCCATCTTCTGTTTTAGAACTTTCCCTGGTCACAGGTCGCTGGTTTAACTTTTCCAAAGGGAAGGTGATAATTTAGCAGGACTGCAAATGAGAATATTCAGTAATGATTTAACATGAAATTATCCATTATATGGATATCGTATTGGAGAGGTTTGTGTCTTGGAGCCAGGGGGACCCGGCTGGGCGCTTGCTCTGCTGTCCCACAACCTCATTAACAACCCCAAGTTCTAGAAAATGTCAATAAAGCGTGGTTACTGTAGATCTTTTTTAAAACACAGAAAAGACCAGAGAGTCTTGAAACACTAGGGAGGGAAATGAAAGTAGTTGTAATAAAAAGGAGGGGTTTTTTTGGTGGTGCTGCTGTTAGAATTTCACAAAGTTAGCTGAGTCACGTCGCATACTTTGCTGCTCTTGCTTCATACTTCTTAAGGCTCAATATTGGCTCAAGTTGCTGCTCCGCTGGGGAAGCAACACTCGGCTACTTTCAGTGCTTAAGTACAGTTGATTGTGGTTCAATCCTTGTTCAAGCAACGGAAAGATTCTCCTCCTTAACCTCCCTCCCTGCCACCATCCCTTGCTGGATTAATCCTGCGCGGCTTCACGTCATGGGCCTGGTTTGAGAGATCCGTCTGTGCTGTGGGCAGAGGAGGATGAGCTTAGCTCTAAACGTGTGAGCAGCTGTGAAACGCGGGCAGCGGCATTTTTTAGTTTCTCCAATCTTGGTGATAGATGTTTGGAAGTTCAAAATGAAGTCTGGAATCCAGAAAAGTGAGATTGAGGAGAGCAAAACCTGGTCGAGGGAAAGGTGTCCCTGCTCATGGCAGGGGGTGGAACTGGGTGATCTTTGAGGTCCCTTCCAACCCAAACTGTTCTATGATTTTCGCACTCCAGAAACAATTTTTCAAATAGTGTTTTCATTTATTATTTGCTCAGATATTGTTGAGTTTTCCCGGCGCTGCAAAAGCACATTCCCATCCTGCATAACCTGTTGAGCTGCAAATTATCTGAACTCCTCAGAGTTCCTGAAGAACCCCTGTTTTGCTCTAACGAGCCACGATCTTTAGGAGCGTCCCACGTTGTGATACTGCACGTTAATAGCATCGATTAACTGTCAAGCAGTGGGAATTGATGAGAAAATGTCCGTTGTAAAATTAAATGGTATTACTGAAGACCTTACCATGCTGCTGGTTAGGGAGGTGACCAGCCCCAGTAGTCGGTGGTAGGAGCATTAATGTGAGCTCCAGGTTTTTTCGCATGATTAAAACAGGCCATCTGTTCTTTGTTAAATGTTTACAAAAACAGCTTTTCCCTAAAAGATTTAAAGAGATGTGGGTCTAGTAAACACACCAATATTTTTGAGCACCTTTTTCACCTTCTTTCAAACAATACCAAAAATAATTCTGCTGTGATATCAACTAGAATGAATACCTGTTTGTGTTTCATCTTCACTGGTTTCTTTCCCGGGGAAGATTAAATTCTGTGCCAACATACTAAATTATGGCTTTGTTATTACTGAAAACAGGAGAAGTGATTTCTGTGAAGCATGCAGATCATTTCCTCTATTTTTTTTTTTAAAACTTGTAATTACCTGTTTTTTAAAATTTTGTAGGTGGAAAATGGGGTTCTTTCAGTAGAAATGGTGACCCTGTAACTAGAGTTAATCCGTTGTAGATTTAAAGAAGTAGAACTATTTGAAATAATTCCCCCTGGTAGGCTTAATCTAATATTTACTAGTGAAAGCCTGTTCTTCTTCCTCTTCTCCCTTCCTAAGGAAGAGCAGCCACTGGTTTTTGGGGTAAGAACACACGTCTTTCAAGCTGCTTCTGATCTCCTCACTAGATTTGTGCTGCTCCTACACAGCTTCACACTAGGGAGCAATGTGGGGTTGTCAGTTAGGGATAAAACTGTTTTCGCATATTGCTAAAGTGTAGACACAGGCTTCCCAGAAAAACAAAGTTCATCACACCCAGTTCTTTGAAAGAAGGCTACAATCGAAAAGATCACGTAGAAGTGAGGTGAAAAACGTGCCAAACTGCAGAGGGAGAGGCGTGTGGCTAAAAGGAATGTCTTTTCAATAATAGGAAATATAACCAAAGCCTAATTAGGGCAGAGTTGGCTTCTTGGAGCTTAATGTTTTGGGGAATTGTCAATAATATGAGACAAAAACATAGTATTTTAATTTCTATGCTCGGTAACACATAGAACTCAGTACTACAAATAAAAGGCGGTAAGTTGTTTGATTTCTTTTTTTTATTATTTATTTCATACGTGATGTTTAATTTATAGTCTTAAGTTGTTTTAGAGGCTGAGGATGACTCGTGGATAAGCTTTTTGGGGTAGCAAGAATCTGAATTTTCGCAGGATGAATTTTCCGGAGGGAGTTAATGAGTACTACGGCGTGGCAACAACCGTGGCCGTTCTCGGTGCTTTACCTTCCGGCCAGACCTACATTAAACCCCCAAATGTCAAGTCTCGAAGGGCTGTCGTGGAGGCTTGGAAAGCTTGTCTGCCTTACTCAGATTGGCTTCTGATTGTGCTGAAAGTTGTTGTTCAGCCTTCTAAAACAAACAAACAACAACCCTCAAGTCTTAGAAAGGAGGCAAGGATTAATTTTTTTAAGTTAAAAAGATAATGAGAATACTCAAGCATGTATAAAACTTCATATTTGATACAAGTGATATCTCTAATGAACGTGCAACCTGGAAAATTCTGTAGAATTAAATTCGCGTGGCATTGCTGGATTTCTTGTGGTTCTTAGTATTTGCTAGCTTGGCTGTTTCACATACTTAAGAGGAAGAAAATAAATTAAACTCCCAATTCTGATTTGTTCTAGAGACCTGGGCCTTATGTATAAGCTTTCAGACGGTTGTAGAAGTCTCTTTATATGGCAAACAAGTACTGTAGTGCCAAACACAGGGTGCTTAATACAAGTTTTAGAAACAACACAGAGAAGATCTTTGATTCCTTACATGTTAGACACAAGTGAACATTATATAAAAAGAGGACTGAGAATTGCAGTGGGCAGCTCAGTGAAGACATGGATGAAACCTGCACTTGAGATCTCTGAAAAATGTAGGATGCATGAGGTTTGAAATGGTAGGTAATACAGAAATAGATTACCTTGGGAAAATGTTGGTTGAAAGTACTGCTCTGAAAGCCTCTGGATAAGAAGTGCTTACAAGTGTAATATTCCTGTCTTGTCCTACCTAAAAAGAAGTGTTAGTACAAGTACATAGTGGTCTGAGGTACAGAAGAGATGGTTTTGTTCGGTGTCACGGAACAAGTGTGAGGAGACATTCAATTCAGTCAACCGAATTCAAAACCAGTTAGAAGGTTTAAAAATATCTCTATTTTATATTATGCATAATTGGACTGCAGAACTCACTGGGGCTACTGATTTCCTAGGATCTGCACTTTCTACCCAGATACCCAGTCTTTGTGAACTTTGCAGCATGAAGATATGTAAGTGTTATGGTGACTGTGGATTTCTAGAAGAGGTCCTGGTTCCAGGATGCCTGACATGGGGACTGCCTTGAGGTGGGGCTGACAGATGTGGTGCTAATGCGATGGGTGCACCAGGTTTGCTTTAGAGCTGGGTTTCCGCTGCAGCTAAGACCCTGTTGCACTAAAAATATCTTAATAAAGAAGCAAAGGGGACAGAAGCATGCAGGAGTCACCCTGGAAGTTCTTGGTTAAGCCAAGTAGACCCAGATCTTCAGTCCATCACTGAGGCTTTCCCTCTTGTCCTGGACTCTCTTCCTGCAGAAAACCTTGGGTTTTACTCTCTTACTGTGTGATGTTTCAGATATGCTACTGGTTTAACCCTCTGCTTAGTATTTTCTCCCTCTTGCTCCAAAAGAGCAAAGTTTTAGAACCCAAATGGGCAAATCTACAATTTGATTTTTGTTTGTCTTTCTCAGCATTCTCCGTCGGAACCCTTTTTAGAGAAACCAGTGCCGGATATGACTCAGGTTAGTGGACCGAATACCCAGCTAGTGAAAAGTGATGATTATCTGCCATCGATTGAGCCGCAGCCACAGCAAAAGAAGAAGAAAAAGAAAAACAATCACATTGCTGCAGAAGGTCCCAGTAAAAGTTTTGGGAAGGAAGACTTTCCTGGGGGACTTGACAGCCAGAATCTAAGCAGAAACTCAGTGGATTGCTCCCAAGAAGAGAAAAAGAAAAAGAAAAAGCCCAAGGCAAAAAAAGAACCCAAGGATCCTAAAGAACCCAAGGAAAAGAAGGAACCCAAGACCCCCAAAGTCCCTAAGACCCCTAAAGAGCCAAAGGAAAAGAAAGCAAAGAACACCACGCCAAAACCCAAGACCAGCAAAAAGGCGAGGTAAGTCAGGAAACCTCGGTACGCGAGCGGAGAAAAACAGTGTGTTTGTGGGATTTCTAGAGCATCTGAGCTGAATGGCGTGGGCGGAGAGGAAATCTTGTTTTGTTGTTTCTTCTACCATCTACAATTGTCATCATGGTTTTGAGGAACTCGGGCATGTTTCTCTTGTTTGGCTTTCCTGTTTATGGCTTCACGGTTATTTTAAACAAGCTGGAAAGGCAGAAGGTTGATTTTTCTTTTCAAGGCATAAAACTTTCTGGATGTGTTAGATTTCAAAACTGATTCTCTTCTAATGCTCATCTGTCCTCGTTGTGGTTTGTGCGTTAAGAAATTAAAATGCTTAATGTAGGTTTGACCAGATTCAGAGATGAAGGCTTTGGGTAAGAAGGTTTGATGTTGTTTTTCTTGAAATAAAGAAGTAAGATGGGTGCTTAGTGTTGCTACAAGTTGTACAACCCTTACAGGTGCTATTTTATATGGACACAACTCGTGGGCGTTTTTATATGGATATTGATGTATCCTCGCTGTAGGGATTGTATTCATTTTGTGGTTTCACATAAAGACCATTTTCCTAGCAGAAAATCTTTGTGGATAGACCAGATGCTTCAACCCTGTTTCCTAACTGTTTTCACTCAGCATCGTGTCCCTTTATCAGGATAGGCTTAAAATGCTGCAGAGGGTAGGAGAAAGAAAAAACTACTGTTACACATGGGTAAATACGTCACAGACAATAACACGGGCTCTTTCCTTACCCCTCAACTCCCTAAACACCATGATTACAAATACCTACTTGAAAGAAAACTGAGAGGAAAAAGACATTAAAGCTCAATTTTTTTTTTTCATTTGTACCTAGAATTTCTTACAACTGTTCTGAATTTGTTCCAAACATCTGAATCTGTTTTTCAAGATGTGGCTAGCGTTATAAAATATAACTTCCAGATGGAAGCACAGCCAGACTCGCTTAATCCAAATCAGTTTGCAAAATCCATTTGTATTAGGGTTTAAAAATTGCAGTTAATGAATCAGCTTTGCATATATTCTACAAGACTGACTTGTTGGTTAGGTTTGATAGAGCTAAATGAGGCATGGACAGTCAGATGGTACTTGTTCCTTTAGCCAAGAAAGAGGAGTTTCTGTATTCGTAGAGATGATGTGTCCTGAAGAATTTATAAACACCGGCTTGTAAAATCAAATGTTGTCCTGAGCAGGTTGTATTAACTATTCAGTTAGTTACTACTGATCAGCAGAAGTTACTATGGCCGTGTTCCGGACTGCCCTGAGGATGGGGTTGACATACATAGCAGTTCACAGCTTAGAGAAACTCTTTTCTCAAGTTATTTATCTCCCAGTACGTGCTTTTGAAACCAAAATGCTTTATCAGCCAAAGCAGCCTTTTTGTTGCATTTCCCCGTACTCCTAGGTTTGAAGGCTGACCAGGCTGTAGCACACGGTAGCGAGCATCTCCCCGTCATTTTGGCCACCAAGAAGTAAAAAAGCTTTTACCGCAGGACTGCTAAATTAGTGGGGTTTTACAAGGTCTTGTCTAAATGAAGCTTTGTTTAATAAGCAGTAGTTAGAAGGAGGCTGCCTTAAAGCTGTGCCTGGGTTTCTGTGGCTGCACTGGACATCAAACCGTAGAACTTGGGCTGTCCCATCCGCTCCAACCCTGGTATCGATCTCTTTGAGTGTCTTCTCTGAATCTTGGGACGTGCTGTACACGGGTTTCCTGTGAAGGGACAAGTCACTGCTTTCGTAGTTGTATTTGTAGGAGAGTCTTTATCTTCTTTCCCAACGTTTGGAGCAGCACTAAGAGCACTTGCTGTTCCTTGTGCTTACTCGGGGTGTGGAGAAAGTCCTACTTACCCCTCTGTTACCAGATGCGCTCTGGAAAACAAGGTTGTTCTCCTTTTGTGCTCATCAGCTTCAGTATCCAACTTCTTCAAAGAACTCTTGAGACTATGTTGGGATGATGTACTGCCAAAGATGATTTTTTTAAAATCAGCGAAAGAAATTTGCTTACTTTGGCAGTGTCACAGGCTGGGGAACCTGTCCAGTGACAGATCATTGAATCAAGTTTTTAAATAAATCAACAATCCAAACGTTTAGTCATCTGAGCCACAGTATTTCAGCAGCACGAACTCCGGAAAGGAAATAGTACAGTAGCTGAGTGAGATTAATGTAAATTAATATAGATTATGGATGATCATGTAGAAGTAAAATATTTTGATGAAGTTAGTACCTGGCATATGTTTCCTATATTGCTTATATCACTTAGTATTAAGGTTCTGAGCATTGAAAATAGTGTGATTTTTAGATTTCTAAGTGTTGTGCAAAGTGAACACTTTTAATTCCTGAAGAAGATGATCAGTTTTAGTAGGAGAGTTTTGCACTCCTGTAAAATTCGGGTAAATAAAACCAGGCGTAGGAAATGCATTTATTGAAGGGCAACAGTTTTTTCGATAGAGCCTAACAAGTCTTTGATAGTTAATTTTGACACAGGCTGTATTAGAGTATACACATAGATTAAAAAATCTGGTGTCTTAACCATTTTATAATTCAATATAGCTCGTAATTTAACTCTGTTATTTCAGTTCCAGTTTTGACTAACAGTCCAAACTGGCTTTGTCCTTTGCATCCCTTCTATCTTTGGTATAATTTGTGACAAAATGAGCTGCGAAATGCACCTTGATGTGGGGGGGCAACAGTCAGATTGGAGAATGGAATGAGCTGATTAATTTCATGCTTGTTTGAGTTGCGGGTCCCATGGCATCTAAAAAAGAAAGAAAACACCCACACGGGCTGCTAGTGCGTTATGGTGCATTTTGGAAGAAAGATCACACCTTAATATGGTACTATTACTCTTGTAATACGTGAATATTAGCCCAGTCCTGCCAGTATAGAAAGACAAGTCCAGTCATGGCTGGAAATGAACTTGCAAAACAAATCTGTTGTGGACCAAACTAATGGGGTTTGAAAGCAAAATGTAGTGTGTGTGTGTGTGTGTATATTTATAAATACACCCTTGGATCTCAAATGAAGAGTTTTCATTAAATTGTGCAGGTGCTGAGTATTACGTGGGCTCTGAACGTTGTGGAGCCAGCTGCAGGCGCATGCAAAGCAGGCAGATGATTCCAAAAGTAGATGGACAGGGAAAGGCCAGTAGTCCTCCTGAATTGCAAAGTCATGGCTCAGATGTCTGCTCCTCCTGTGCCTGTCCCTGGAGGAGATGAGGACCACCTGTTTGAGAAGATCACGCTGCAGCACAGCTGATATCTCTCCTGCTGCTTCCTGTGAAACCCTAGAGAGTGGCCACCGGTTACGGCGGGAGAGGCAGTAACTGTTTGAGAGGGCCAAAAGGCAGCTCCTTGCAGGAGCTTCCTCCCCTCGCTGTGGCAGGGGAAACTCCTGCTCCTTCCTGTGCGTACAGCAGCAGCCTGGGACGCAGGGCAGGGCGAGCGGCTTGCTGCGAGCAAGGGGAGTGCTAAGCATGAGCAGAATCACTACACGGAGATGGAGCTGGACTTTTTTGGCTTGTAGATTCACTGTTGTATCGGAAGCGGGAAGACCCTGGGGAGCTGGAGGACAGGAAGAGAGGTCCCGAGGCGGTGGTTGGTGGTTTCCATTCCCAAGCTCGGATCATCCTGAGCAAGGCAGGAAGGGGCTGCCTGTGGGACACAACAGGAAATGGTGCGAGATTTCCATGCGCAGAGGCTGTTCCTGTTCCACCTGTCCTTGTGTCCCTCTTGTTGGAGCAGCCCAGCTGCCAGATATTTACCTTTGCTGCATGCGGGTCTTGTGGGCTTCGCTGTTACCAAACGGTACTTTTTAGTAATTTCACCTGAGTTTTCAAAAAAGCCTCATTTACTATTGCTTTTCCTACTTTTGTGATAGATAAAAACGGATTTTTTATTTATTTTTTTTTTACAAGAGACTTTGACTCCCAGTGTAAACTGGGAGCTTTAAAAAGCAGTTGTTTTCCTCAGGTAAGCAGTACAGAAAGTCTCCCAGCTCTGACGTTTTGAGAGGGTGAGGTTATTTGGGGTTTTTTTATGGCTTTGATGCTCCACAGTGGATGTGTAATATTTTTCTAAGCCACACTCCAGTCATGAAATCGTCACAGGACAGTGTTCCCAAATGGTAAAACGGGGATCAATAGTCCATCTGACTTATTTTAGATGTTTAAACTACAGCAAAAAACATCATCCAAATCCTGATAGGCATCATAAATTACAGTAATAAACAGATCTGTCAGTTACCCAGATCAGATGAAGTAGTTGCACAGCGTAAACATACAGGCTAATTACTTCCCCTCTTAATCCTGCAAATCAAGCCACACTTTTGGGGTTTTTTTTGAGTCAGATGGTTTGGCCTGTAAATTCCTGGAGTTTGACCTAGCTCTGTAGGTGGCTGCTTGACTAACTGACACACAAAACACTTTGTCAGAGTTTGGATACCAGTTCTCAAATTGTAATTCAAGCTTCCTTTTCAGTTGTCCTATTTTAACAGTTTTCCTCTTCAGCCTGTTTTCCTCCACATTCTTTGCTTGGCTGACCTTCTGCAGGTTGTCTTCTTACTGATCCCCTGTGGTCAGCGTGCTCTGCGGTCCCTGGAGATAAGAGGATGAAACCAGGCAGTGGCACTGGACAGCTAGATTGTAAGGCATCTAATCTGAAATGTCTGTGTTTGTATCACTTGAACAGAAGGACTAGTTGTAACTGACGGCTTTAAAATATTTTAGTGTTTTGTGTGTGGCAGATATTACTTCAGTCCCTCCCAAATGTCTCCTCCTTGGTTTTGGACTGGACGCTATCTTGTCTCTAGTGGGACTTGGCTAAATTTTGCATTCATGAATGTGTAAAAACAAATACGAGGGAGAGCTGTCTAAATGTGTGCGTTACAGTTGGCCTTCCTCGTTGCCAGATTTGGAGAGCGCTATCGGCTGTTCATCTGGAGCTAAGCATTGACACACAAACCTCTAAGAACAGGTTTCTACCGGCCTGTACTTAGATGTGGAAAGGTAATTCTGGTCCAGGCTAACACCGTTCCTGAACAGGAAAAGCAGAAAGGCTGTCAAAAGTGGGTACGTTTGATTGTCAGGAACAGATCACACTGGCTCTGTGGGAAGATGGAGAGCAACAACAGTTCCTGGAACAATTTGAGGAAGCTGATGCTCCCACCGGCCAGGTGAAGGTCCTTGGGTGCATGGTGCCCTGGGAAGCAGTTTCTCGCCTTGCTCAAGGGCCCTGCGCTGTTCTTCCATGGTTTATTTGTACTTCACCTTCCTTTCTCTTCTTGAAAGAAAACCGTAGCTGTGCATTTAAAAAGAGCAATTCTGCTGCTGAATTTAGAACTTGGAATTCCCGGTGAAGCTGCACAGGGGCTTTGTTCTTCCCCAAGTTGGTGGCTCTTTATCATGGATCTGTTTTCACCTGGCTTGGCAAGGAGAGATTTGAAACTGTGTCCGACCTGCTTGGTCTGTGTCTCCCTTCCCGAGCGTGACTCTGTACGCGGGGGCACGCCTCGGGAGGACATATATATATATTTATATAGGTCATGGTATACTCGTAGCGGCAGGGACTGGGAGCTGTGAGCGGAGGAAGGTCCAACAGAGCCTAGAAACAAAACCTTTGTCGGGGTGAACCTGCCGCCCGAGTCGCTTGGCGGGCTCTTTGTCTGGGCCTGGCCGGGAGCGGGTCAGGAAAAGCGGCCTTTATCCCACCTAGGCCACGCCGTCCTACCCGTATTTAAGGGGCACGATTAACGACTGGCCGTTGTGATTCACCGCGATAAAGCCTGAAGTTAAGGGCGCACCACGAGGGGAGGGCCGGGCCTGCCCGCTCCCTTCACCTGGGCGCCTTTCAACTCAACCCGAGACGCACGCAAAGCGGCGGGTCCATTTTATTTCCTAGGAAGCACGTTCGGCGGGGCTGCGATAAAGGGGCGGCGTGATGGGGATTTGTGAGGGGAAGGAGGCCGAGGCCGCGGCCGCGCAGGTGCCGGCAGCGCCGGGCGCTGACTGAGGGCAGCAGATGGCTGCAGTCGGTGGCCGCCCGCCAGCGGAGCAGGTGCTGGTCACGTGGCCGCGGGTTGCCCGGGCGACGGGAGCGCTCTCGGCGCGCGGATGAAAGGCTGAGGGGGCCCCCGCGCTCGCGGCGGCGGCTTTTTTTTTTTTAATTATTTTTATTTTTTTTCCCCCCCTTTTTTTTTTTTTTCTTGTGTGTGTGCCATTGGTGGCAGCCAGAGCGGAAACAAGCGCCGCGAGGGGAGCCGCGCGCCCGCGGGGAGGCGGGGCGGGGCGGGGCCTGGCTCCCCTCAGGCCTGTCGCTCCCCACCCCCTTTATTTTAGGTTTTTTTTTTCTGAAGATGTTTTCATGATTCAAAATGAAATTCGTTTCCAGAAACTCCCGGTCTTTCCACTTTTTTTTTTTAAAGTCACCGTCAGACGCGGCTGTTCGCGCCTCTCTCAGGGCGGCACCACAGCCCAGTTGTCCCAGGCGCGAAGCCATGTGTCACCGTGCTGGGGAATCGGAAATTGTGGCTCCAAAATACGGGGGACAACGTCCTGATGAAAATGAACCAGCTTGTGTCCAGAGCACAAGGCTTGTGAGGAGCGGCTGAGGGAGCTGGGGGTGTTCAGGCTGGAGAAAAGGAGGCTCAGGGGAGACCTTCTGGCTCTCGACAACTCCTGAAAGGAGGTTGGAGCCAGGTGGGGTTTGGTCCCTTCTCCCAAGGAACAAGCGATAGGACAAGAGCAAACGGCCTCCAGTTGTACCAGGGGAGGTTTAAACTGGACATTAGAAAAAATTCCTTCCCCAAAAGGGTTGTGAGGCCCTAGCCCAGGCTGCCCAGGGCAGTGGTGGAGTCCCCATCCCTGGAGGGGTTTCCAAGCCGTGGAGATGTGGTGCTGAGGG
>JAVSBS010024582.1:48305-74948 GCA_033124195.1 Coracias cyanogaster | reverse complement strand
CAGAGGGGCCGGGCCGGGCCGAGCCGAGCCCAGCCGGGCCGGGCCGGCCGCCTCCCCCGGCGCCCCCCGCACCGCGGCGGGGGCCGCCCGCCCTTCCTCGGAGGGAGGGTGGGTGGGAGAGTTTGAAGGCTGGGAGGCGCGTTCCCTCCTCCACCTTGTTAAACCTCCCTTTGTCTGGGAGCAGCGAGTGCGCGGAGCGGGAGTGGGAGCGAGCGGAGCCGCCATGGCTGCTCGCACACCAGACCAGCCCTGGCACCGGCGGCAGGCACGGAGACACCGGCACCCCTCCTGCCGCTGCTGCTGCTGCCCTTCCACGCTCCCTCCATCTTAGGAGCCTGCCTGCCTCCCTCCCTCCCTCCCTCCCGTCCCCGCCCGCAGCCTCCCCGCCGCGGCCCCCCGCGTTACCTGGCGGGGCGGCGCGGGTTCGCCCCCTCCCCGCCCGCTCCCTCCATCTTAGGAGCCCCTCGCCGCCGCGTCCCCCCCCCGCTTCCGAGCACACGCACGCAACTACCAGCCAGGGGCCTACCCACCGCCATCCCCTCCCTCCGGCCGCGCCAGCGCCGAGCCGGGCCGGGCCCGCCGCCGCCGCCGGCGGGGCAGGACCGGCCCCCGCCGCGCTCCCTCCATCTTAAGTGCCTCTCCCCGGTGCCCCCCGCGCCCCCCGCTCACCTGGTCGGGCTCTTCTTGTCGCCCATGACCATGGATCGGGGCCGCCCCTGCCCTGCGCACAAAGAAAGAGGCGAGGGGGAGGGGAGGGGCACGGGGCTGCCTCCGTCCAGCGGGCTCCGGCTGCTCCTCACCCCCGCGCCGCCGCTCCTGCCGCTGCCAGGCTCCGCTCCAGACTAGCAGCGCAGCGCAGCCCGGCGCCCTCCCTCCTCCTCGTCCCTCCTCTCCCTCCCTCCCCGCGCCGCTCCGGCGGGCGGAGCTCACCGCCGCGCCGCGGCCAATGGGGGCGGCCCCGCCGCCGGCCCTGGCGGGGAGGAGACCGGGGAGCGCCCCCCACCCCTCTCCGCGCCGCCTCCCGGCGGGGCCCACCCCCGCCCCCGTCCGGGAGCCCCTTCGGGCCGCCTCCCTCTCGCTGCTTCCCCCTCCGCGCCTGCCCTCCCGCACGGGGCCGGGGGAGCGGTTCCTCTCGGCCCCTTCCCGTCGCTTTCCCCCCCCCTCGGAGCTTGCCCGTCCCCGGGGGAACGGGGGCTGAGGCCGGCGGCGCCGGGGCCTGCTGCGGGTGGGAGCCCCTGAGGGGAGAGCGCGGCCGTGCGGCCCCGTTCCGGCCCGCGGGGCGGGAGCGGGCGGCGGGAGGGGCAGCAGGTACCGGCGGCACTCGGCGGGGACGGGGGATGCGCAGGCCCGCGCCGTGAGGGGAAGGGCGGCCGGGCCCGGGAAGGGACCCGGCCGGGCTGGCGGCAGCCGGGAGCGAACTCCAGCTCCGTGCCCTTTCCTCGGGCACGGGCTCCCGCTGCCCTCGCCTGACACCTTCGTGAGTGTCCGATGGGGCTCGGGTCACTAGCCTGGACGGAGCCGAAGGCGTTTTGACAGCGCTGCTGTGGTCTTCCAGAAACGTCCCCATCAATCCCTCCATGACCTATCCACTGAAAGCACAAGCTGTGGTTCTGCAGACCTCCCGAGGTGGCATAAAGTGGCATTTTCCAAAAAGCAGCAGTCCTGCCCCAAGTTTCCCCCCTGTCCCTTTGGGCCTGTGGAAACCATGGCGTGGTGGGCTGGATGGAGATGTGCGGAGGACAAGCCCTTGCCATCTTCGCTGAGCCGCTTCCCAGGCAGGGCCCGTTCCTCAGCAGCGGCTGCAGGAGGGGACATGGGGGGAACGAAGAGGTGGGGAAGGACAGGGGTAATGAGCGATGGCTAAAGACAAGAGCTGGTTCAGCCACTCCTAGCTGCAGGAGCACAAGCCTAGCAGGGCAGGCGTTTTCTGCCCAGTGGCGACTAAGCCAAGCTAACTCAAGAGCAATCTTCATGCCCAAGCTAGAAGCGGCACAAACAGGAGGGATGTCTGTGGGCTGCACGGGGCTGTGCCTGAGAGCATGGCAAGTGGGGATCCAGGGCGAGGGTGAGGACAGCCTGAACAAAGTTAACCTGTGGCCAAATACAAGGGAAAAGTAAAGAAAATTATTACCTAAAAAGCAAACCCATGTACGTGGCTTAAGGCAGGATACACGGGTACCATGGCAGGAGGCGAGTGTAACCACGTACTGTGCTTTAAAGCTTTAGCGACCGGGACTCACTCACAAGCCGCAGAGGTTTTTTCCCCCTCCGCTGATGCCCATCTTATCAGTCAGAGCATGCTGACAGTGTCACCTCCCCTATTTAACAGCTACATGTAATCCACTTACCCTACCCAGCCCCTTCATCCCCACACAGGTAATTTAACCCTTGCTGACACCTCTGCTGACCACTTTAACTGTGGTTTGTACGGACAAAGACTTCAAGTGACTTTTTTCTACACCACACAAGTTCCCAAACAATACACCAAGAAGCAGACATACTCCAAGGGCAGAGTTAAGGTTGCGCAATTATCACATGTAGGAAGTGTCATTTTCCCATTGCATCTGCTGTTTTCCAAACATTTTTGCTCTTTTAGATTGCAGCAGTAGCGTTTGCTTCGGGAATCTGTGTGGGAACAAGTAACTCAGCAGCACTCACAGGGTCTGGTAAGCGCAGTCGCTATCAGAGCTTTATAGCTATGATGCTTATGGGGACAACAAGAACACCATGTTTGGGGACAAGGTAAGCGGAGAGCCTGAGAAGAAGGGCAGAAAGCTCTGAACTCTTGACTCTGGAGGAGATCTAGGCACAGTCTGACTCCTGTCTTCTGCCACAGCCGCTTCCCTGAGCTCCCTGTTGCTGTGTCAAGCAGAGCAACAGCCACTGCAGGCACAGAGTAAGTTGTGGAAACACCAAGGAGCTACGGCCCATTTTTAGAAAGCATTTTATCTCCTCAAAAGAGTTTCAGGGTCGCTGTTTTCTTTTCATAGCAAAAGTTGTTTTCTTTCCAAAAACCTACTACATCCTTGATTATCAATTCCCCTGGGGGCCTTCTTTCTTCAGCAAATAATATTTTCACTGTCCCATGTTTGAAGCTTGGCAACCCAGTGTAGCGTGACTTCAGTCACCTATGTGCAACAGGAGGTGACCATTCCCAGTTTGTTATACACCCTTCCAAGCCACAGTTAGGTGTCTCTACTTTCACAGACAGTTCCTGGAGGAGATCTGTGGTGGCTGGTGGGCGCACACCTTGATCCAGCTGGAGCTTTTGGGATGCTGCATCCTGTAGGCAGCACTTCCTTGTTCATCCCTCCAGACACCAGCACACCAAGACAAGAACAATTGGCAGAAATCAGGGCTGGAAATACAGTCAAAGTAAATGACAATTCTCTCACACCATGGTGTTAGCACCATGAGTTATCCTCCTGGCCTCAAAATTCACTGAGGTGGCACGGGCAGTGCACCCCACTGAGCATTTGGAGATTTTTAATGGAATTTGGGCTCTGGCACGCTTGCAAGACAATCTTGGGCAAGTCACTGAGCGCTTCTTCTCATTAACTCCAGCAATTTGGATTTGAAAAGTGAAAGGAGTAAATTTCTGGGCTCACAGATGAATCTATGGCCCAAGTTTTCAAATCAGACTCCTTCCAGATAAATGTCATGGGCTCCATGGTGCTATTCAGCTGGTGGTAAATCCACCTGAAGAAATTCCCACCCTTGCCCCCAGAAGATGCCACTTTTTCATCGGTGCCAACTGTGTGTAACAGCTTGCTTGAGAGCACTCTCACCTGCAAAGAGTTGAGAGTGCCCTCAACTGTTAATCCACTTCTTTCCACCTCTCCCCTTCCTGCACCTTGTAAAGAGACACTGGTTGCAGACGCTTCCAGGGCATGACAAGAGACATATCACCAGAGCAGACACACTTACAGCAGCTGGGACAGCAGAGGTCAAACTTCTCAGGCTAACCTGACTGCCACAGCCTATGCTGGGGGCTCATGTGCAAACGGTTTTGCCCAGCAAGGCTTTGGCTGTGCGTCAGGACATCTGTCATCTTCATGTCAGGTGCGGAGACGTTGAGATGACACAGATGGAGCATTGTTACACCTCTGCAAAGGCTTGGCATCCCCATCGCCCAAACCATTCCTCACCCCAAGAGCATCACAGCTGCTCCTGCTTCCTTGCTTCAGCCCTGAAAACAGGCGACTGGCCAAACCGACGATCCGTACCCTCCATGGAGCAGCTGGCCAGGGATGCTCAGAGGCACACCCCTGAGCTAAGCACCCTGGTAGTGGCCTCTTTAGAACGGTGAGACCTCCAAAACCTGAGGTGCCAAGAGCAAAGGGATAATTCCCTGCACCTAGACCATCAGTATAAATGGTTTTAAAAATAAACCGGGATACCACACGTGCAGCCAAAGTCAGTATTTGTGCATAAGGTCCAATGCCAAATATAAATATTAACTTGAGCTTCTCAACCCCGTTGGTCACTGTGGTAAATACACATTTTTGTAATTTTGCATCATATGTGCCTAACTTCTCAGAAGTGGCTGCTGTCCTGAGCAGCCTGAAGTCTAACCGCTAGTAAGTGACTTTTCTGCAGATTTAATGAGGAATTTGTTACACAGGAACTTGAATCAAGCTCAGGACACAGGTCTCTCTCTTAGTTAAGCCAGAGTGAAAAGGATCATAAGCAATGTTGCTGCTCTCTGGGGCAGGGAAGTTGCGTATCACCACACAATTAGCACCTTTTAGTAGAAGTGGGTAGAAAGGGAAATTAGCAATTGAGGGTAGAAATGGTGAACCAGCTACACTAGAGCACCTTAACAGCCAGCATTCATTTCCCTGTGTCCTGCTGAAGGTGATTAAATGTGTTTGGCTTCCCGAGGTTTCCAGGATGAGGTGAAGATGTCAACGGGTGGAAGAAAAAAAAAAAAGAGGCTGTGTGAAAGCTGTAGCTTCACATGCAAAGTAGCATGTTTGCCATACCATAAGAGCATCCTTGGCAAGGGAAGCAGAAGCCTATGCTCAGAAGCCTGGAAAGTCTTCACAAAGCAAAATACCAAAACCAGAAAGCATACATTGGCCAGAGACACCAGGGGCCAGCCAACCGCACTCTCTCTTGCTTTCAAAGCACAACATTAACTGCCGTCATCTTCAGGTGCTGAAGCCAGCAAGAAGTCAGGAGGAAACTACTCTTGGAAGTCTCACCTAGCACTTGACAGCACCTTTGAAAACGTGGCCCAGGCTGAGCTTGTAAGCTTTTGAGGAAAAGCATTGAGCTAGGGATTGTGTAAACACAGAACTGGCTGATGGATGGCCCTGGTGCACCACAGAGATTTATCCATGCTCCAGGAAAAGGTACTGAATTAACAAGATTAATACAGGGATGCTAAGAGACTTTACTGATAATTGTGGGAGAGAAACAAATGATAAAGGTGAGTTACCACACAGTGCTCTGTTTTCCAGACTTCAGTAAAGACTCAGATGGGATGTTTTTATCTACTCTGGGAGCGCAGGCATGGCAAAGCAGGCAAGAGATAAAGCAAGGAGAACCAAGGGGCTGGAGGAAGACTTGGTAGAGGTCCTCAAAAAACTGCCTTGGGTTGAACAATGAACAATACTTGATATTTTCCTTAGTGACTCCATTAGGAAAAAGAAGGAGTGTGCTAATAACCTGAAGGTGAGAAGCGGAGTGTCGCACTGGAAGGAGAGAATCACTGAGAGAGAGCAAAATAGAAATAGGATGAAGTACACTGTTTCTGACTCAGCCAGCTGGCTGCTTGTAATAAAACTTTCTGATTTGGAGCAGAAGCTCACTGGTACGGCACACAGGAGGGAGAAGACCTGTCTTAGCTGTTTGCATGCTGCTGGTGCTACCTAGCTCCTGAAAAGGCCAGTGTCGAAGCAGAGGGCATAAGAAGTACCGATGAACAGAGACAGGGAAGCATGTAACGGCACTGTACAGTGCACAGGCGAGATCTTCTTGGCATTAGCCTTTTCCAGACAATTGTCCAGTTGAAGAAAAAAATGCATTCAAGCTGGGACAGGCATGGGGAAGAGTTTCTAGGGTGGTCAGAGGAATGGTAAGCTTTTTTTTTTATGGGAGAAGTCTCTACAAAGTGAACTTGCTCAGCCTAGGGTAACAAAGACTGGGAGGGGATATGACCACTCTTTAAAATACACTGGGGAAGGAGGCAGCACATTGCAGCAATAAAAGAGCCAGCAGACAAGTAAGGAGAGCACGTCTGAACTGTGCCGGACGTGTCGCCTGGAAAGTAGGCATCTGTTTCTAACCTTCAGAGGAGCAAGGAACAGAAACAGCCTCACAATGAGAGGAGCAAAGGCACTCAATGTAAAGATGCACCTTGATCGCTTACGGAAGGAATCACACAGAGGAGCAGCTCACGCAGTCCCTCCTGCCCCTATGATCCCACTGAGGTCAGACCCTACTGCTGCCATCAGAGTCCTGTCTCTCCCTCCTCACCCACCCACACCAAATACTCCCGTCTGACTTGTTTCCAGCCAACAGATTTCAGTAGATGCTCTCTCAAGGGAAGGGGAGAGATACAGGGAGAAGAAAACTCTTCATCCAGCTTTTATGCCTAGGAATGGACTTATCAAACACACAGGAATTTCCAATCTGCTTCCATGTTTGGTATGTGTTTTTTTTTTCCTCCCAGAAAACTTAAAACTTCCTCTATTCAGCAAAATAAAAGTATTTTTAAAGTTTTCTTTCTTTCCATTTATAGATAGTCTTTCATGGGTTCTTTGGAGAATAGTTTTAGACCTGAATTAGCAAGTTATCAAGTGCCGACTGTCAGGAACTTCAAACAGCGAGCCAAAAACTTTCTATCAGAACCAGCCTGCCAAAGAACAACATAGTCAAAAAAGGGTCTGAAAGATGAGGAGCAATATACAAGCAACAAATATGCAAGCAACAGCCTGTGCCAAGAATCTCTAGGGTCTGCAAACCCTTAAAATGCCAGATGGACAGGAGTAGAAAACAGCCTGAAAAGGTAGAAAGGCCTAAAAAGAACCTGTGTTCAACAGCATTAAATATGAAATTTGGCCGAGGAGAAAAGAGTGCCCACAAAAACTAGAGGCTCTAGCTGAGCATCCTTACACGCTGCGTTCTACAGATAGCAAAGACTGCGCAACTTAAATCTGTAATCCCTTCCCAAGCAAAGAGGCTTTTGCAATAGTGCAATCTGGATGTCACCGGCATATGAATAGGCATCTTGGGACTGCTCTGGAGAGCAGAGGTCAAAGTTTAGTGATGTATGTAGTTGTCTCCCTAATGGGTCTTATTGATTATTATCCATAGAAACAAGCAACATCTCCAAATCTGCCTCCCCTTTTGTGCTAGATGCTGGCAACTAAGAAAAAGCACCTTGATCTTCTAGCTCCACACAGTTGTAGAACATTGGAGCCTGTGAGGAGGAAAGACACAGAGTTGCTGAGACTAGTGAAACATGGCAAGTGGAAAATGGTAAGCAGATCTGTGTAGCAATGATACCTGGGAGCACAGTGTTAAAAAGTAATATCTAATAAAATAATTTTTTAAAAATAGTAGAATAACGTGGCAGGGGGGTGGGGGAGAGGAAGGAAAACCAACAAGTCAACACTGTAATTCAGTCATCTTAAATAAATTATGTGTTGTGGAAGGGAATGAAAATCCCTGGTACAGGTAAAGCCAAATTCACACTTGTCCAACTACAGGAATTCCAGCAGAGTATCTTAAATATTGCAGTAAAATTGCCATATCTGTGATAAAAAATGGTGGTAATAGGTTAGTATCCTCACAGCACGGGCACAATTCTCTTGTGGCAACTTCAATAAGAGAGCAAAAAGTAGAGAAAGCACCAGAAGGACTGGACCAAAAGTACCAATGCTATATTCTCCTGTTCTAGTGAGCACTGCTGTGGTAGGCAGCCCTCACAGTCACATGAGCAGAGCCATCTCATGTAGGGCACTGGGAACCCCCTCAGGTGAAGACTAAGCTGATAAATAAGCAAGGGTAAGGGTGATGATCAGACTTCCTCAAACTTCTTGAGTTTGTGAGATAAGGGCTGGAGAAAGCAGGCTCACTCGTGAGACTTTGGTACCTTTCCTTTTGGCTGCTGCAAGAAGTGGAAAAAAACCCCAACAAACCCAACCCTGTCTATAATATTTCAGAATCTCAGAAGATATCCCAGCTGGGTTCAGGCTTAGATGGCAGGGAGGTCCTGGTTCTCTCTGGAGATACTTGACCACCTCTATATGAAGACCCAAGGCTGTTAAGGCTGGCCCTACTGATGCACTGCCTAAGATCTGGGTGTCTGCTCCGTCCATCCTCATCCTCACCCATCCCACAGCTTGCAGGCTGAAAAGTGGCAGAGGAGGTCGGTAGTGCCACTGGGCTCCTCTGAGCAGCCAGGAACCCGATGCTGGCCAGCAACAGCCATTCCCCACCAGTGTGAGACATCAGTTCCTGGACTGTTCCTCACACACCTACCCCAGCATGCAGAAATACGGGATGTGGAAAAGCCTCCCCTCAAGAGCTCTGTGCAGGGATGAAGCAAGGCTTGCTGCCCAGCAGAGGACCATGTAGGTGACTCCTGCGCCTGGCCCACGGGACATGCAGCTTGCTATCACAGGTTATATAAACATAGTTATCTACCCGCACATCCTCACGTTGAAAAAGATGAGTCTGCACACCTGAAAGAAGAAAAGCACGTGAGTATAACACGAAGTATAGACTGGGTCATTGTTATTGAGGCCATAGCTCAAACCAGATCAGCGGTAACTGCATTTAGTCCAGTGGAACTGTAACAACATGACCCCAGCCCCTGCCAGGGTTGTCATCGTTCAATACACATCTAAGGCATAGGACGGCAACAAGCCTCCCGCACAGTCAATTTTCTTACAGGTACAGCAAATCTGGCTTACTCTGGGGTGTGTGAAGGGACCAGCCCCAGGCAATCAGAGATGCTGTGCTCTGTGCAGCTGGCAGTAGGATCACCGGCATCTGGTGGGAATGCAGCTACTCAGGACTCACCAAAACAACAACAACAACAACAAAGCCTCTTTTCTCGTAGAGTACAGCTGAATTCCCTTCCTTCCATTCCCCCAACAGATGTCAGAAAAAAAAAAAAAAAAAAAGCATGAATGGCTGCAGCTCTGCACTCGACTCACAGCTTTCACACTTGCTGGAGAGCTGGCCTATGTGTCTGAACGCAGTTCTGGAAGGTGTTGCTTTTTGAAAAGAAAAATACAGAAAAAGGAAAAAAAAAACCCCTTAAACACTCCATAGTAAACTCCTTCAAAAGAAAACTTGCTTCAAGCCAAAAAACATTTGCCAAGTTTGAACTAAATGTGAATTTTCACGATGCTGTAATAAATGCCTCAATATGGGGGTTTCAAAATGAGAATGCTAAGAAAACTTTGCTCCAAGCAGTTCAAAAATATATATAATATATAACTTTTTTTTTTTTTTAAGGAAAAATCAAACCACCCCAAGGAAGCATTTTACAGTCTTTCAGTTATATATATATTAAAAAAAAAAACCCAAAACAACAAAACATAGAGAAAGCAAAATGAAAAGCCATGGATTCATCTGTTGTCCATCACTCCGGTTGCACAGGAGGATGTAGGCGGGAGCAGGGACTCTCTCCACACAACCAGATCACAGGTCTGGGTGCTATTGGGGCAGATTAACCTGGGAGCACTACGGGAAGAAAGCGTTTCCAGGAGAGAGAAGTGGTCTACCACAGAATGCACTTGCAGAACCTACCTGGCCATTTTACCTCGTCCAAACTCCAGCCAGGGTTCCTGTGGACTCTGGGACAGACAGCGCTGATTTCTGAGCCCAACAACTCCTTCCCCAAGCACTGCACCACGTGCAGTGAGGTTCTCCAGCAACAGATAGTGATGCAATGAGCCATCAAATATGCCTAGGACTGGAAGAGTCTAAATTCTTGACTGCTCAGATGTTGAATGGTTTCTCTTGTGCTTAGGCTGGTGTGTAAGGTGGGATCCCGAGACAGCAGAGCTCCTGGTGTGAAGAATGAGCGCATTGATCTTTCCTCAGGGCCAGGTCTGGCTGCCTCTTTTACAGACAGCTGCCGATTTGTTTTGGAATGCACAAAAATTCCCTTAAATCCAATTTAGGCATTAAGGAGAAAAAAAACCACCCGTATGGTAGCTTTGCAGCCCCAAAGGCATCCGCAGCTCTTGAGGGGACAGCGGTGCTGCCATCACCAGTCCAAAACTAGTGTCATGGTCCTGCCAGCTACAGCATCCCTGCAGAGGGACTCTGCTTCCAGGGGACCGATGGCCTCAGGCTGTCTTTAATTCCAGCCAGCTCCCTCACACAGTTGCACATAGGACAGACAGGGAAAGCTGCAGTGAGAGAACAACCCACATTTCTGCAGAGGAAGAGACCATGTTTGGGACCCCAGTCATGAGTTAGCCAAACTTGTCCAAATAAATCAGGGGGGTGAAAAGCTACTTACATTGTTTCCCCAGCCTCTGAGCAGTATCTTTCCCTGGGATCAATTCATAACAGGTTGCTGTGGGCAGAGATCAAGTTATTCTTACACCAGGAGAATGAATTTTTTAAAAATGAAGAGCTTCCTGCATTCATTACTAAAAAATTAATCTTCTGCTGAGAGCTTCCTTTTCTACTTTCCAAGTGGCCACCCTGCTTCCACTCAAGGAAAGCCCAAGTAAAAATGTAAAACCGTTTCCAGGTGGTTTTGGTTAAAGCAAACAAAGAGCCGTGAATTGTGTCAGAGCCTGGTTTCAGGCATGGCAGAAGGTGGAGGGTTAGCCAGAAAGAGAGAACTGCGGCTGCTGAGATACAGCCACTGGCCTAATTAGGTGGAATAGCTATTAGCAATTCCACCTAATTAGATAATTAGATTAATTATCTAATTAACTGAGATTGTTGTTAGACAAAGGCAGGTAGAGCCTCAGAGGTGATAAGGAAGATATCAGGGCAAGGTTACTCTGTGATTTATATTGATTTCTTTAACAGTTCAAGAACTCCCCTGGTTCCCACATTTATTTACCCTAGTCTCACTCCTCTGGGGTTGTTTTAAAGTGATTAAAGCAGAGAAGGGGGGAGCTGGGTTTAAAAAAAAAAAAAAAAAAGAGGAAAAAGAAAATTTCACTGCAAGTTTCCCCCATGTTAGTGAAAACTCAGGGGAGAAACCAGACTGGGCAGGGGGATGCCCTGCAGCTGAGAATTGCCTGTGTCCCCCCACTTCTTGTGCTTGGATTTTGCTATGCATCCTCCCCACAGACCTTTTTGGCTACCCAGCTTGTTTGTCTTTGGGGAGAGAGACGACACATGAACTAATGATGCACCAACACCGAACGGTAGCTGTGGTGCTGGCAGATTTTTCTCCATTGCTTGTTCTTTGCTTGCAGTGCTGGTGGGAACCACAAGCCAATTAAGGAGGCCTCATTGCGGTAGATGTGGCGTAAAAGTAGCATTAGAGCATCCTGCCCCAGAGACCTAGCAGTCCTAAATACCCAAGGGCTAACACAAGGCCAGTTTGCAAGTTTAATAAGCTATGTTCTCCTCACTCAGGCGTGAAGCTAATATTATGCCAGGCAGGCCAGGGTGGAGGAGGCATGGCCAGAGCCTCTGGTTTTCATGATTTCAGCCACCTGCTTTGAATTTCACCACAACAGAGCCAGGCCCACGGTGGAACACAGATTTTGGGAGGCACAGGAGGGTCTGCAACTAGATCGACCCTGCCCTTCCCATCCCACATCTATTGTTAGATGCATCAAGGAATTTGACCCACTTTGGTAGTTTCTGGTGGCTTTTCACATTCCACTTGTCCTTTCTGACTAATGTTTTGTGCTCGTGTGTCACAGCCCTGGCTCTGCTCCCTGTGGTGGATGCTCAGGTTGCCAGAAAAAATCCAGCTGCTGTATCCCACTGTGTTTAGAGCTTCTAAGTTCTGAATGGATCCAAGATGCTACCCACACTATATTTTGAGGTGTCCTCTCCATGCCCCACCTCCACCTAGCATCCTCCTGAGCTTCCCTCCTCCAGCTGGATGGTTGAATTTGGACCCTACAGGCTTTGCACACTTGCTCACACCAAATACACAAGCTTTGAAGACTACAACGTATTTTCTTGTAGAGGCCCATAAAAAGTGCCCTCCCAGGTGGGCTCTTCCCTGAGTCCACCTGTACTTATGCTACAAAGCACAACAGTATTTAGAGATCTGATGAGTAGGAGGCATGGGGCCAGCTCTCCTCGCTCACCTTCCTGTAGGTATCCTCACATATCAGCTGTATGGAAGAAGAAAATGGTTCACACACCTTGTCAAGAGCTCAAAGGTGACTTATGGTTTATCTTCTCTAGCTGTGGTTAGTCCCACAGCTAAACCAGCCCCTTCCCACTACAAATGCCTCACCATCACTTCCCCTAACTTCTCCTGTGCATTTCTAAGGTTTCTCTTTCGTACGCCCTCAGAACTCAATTTCTTTATTCAGCCTTCGTACCTGTATATAATAATAGCTCGATAACTTTATAATAGCTCCAGCCTGTCTCCTGAGAGGTACGGAAATAAACCTGTCTTTCCTAGTTGCAGAGACTACATTAATAGATCCATAATTGGTCAAACCAGAATCATTAAAATTCTAGCACCCATTGTCCCTGCTCTAGTGAGTGTGCCTTGGCATCCCTTTCAGCAAGACGCTCTACCCAGGCCTTTGCAGCATCCCATGGAAGAGCTGCAGAGTATAAATGTCATGCTGGTGCCTCGGGTACCACATGGTGCTGGGCAGGCTGTGCCCTGCCAGGTGTGGGGCATCGGGCTCCGCTCTCCTGCCTGCATCCTCTGTGTCCCAGAGGCCACAGCCGTGATCTCAGACAGAACTTGCTCTTTCCAAACAAAACGTCTATGTCTCCACGGGAGCTAAAGTGTTGCAAGTGCAGCCCAGCCACATCGCTGCGAGCAGCCCTCCATCTGTTAAGAGTATTGGAGCAAGTGACTTTCAAAGCCAACAGACACTTATTTTGCAGAGTTTTTCCACTGTAGAGAATATCACAAAAACTTCTATTTTGTTGTGTCATAATACTGGTAACTAAGAGAGATTTTTATCATTTTCAACAAACTCTGAAACCTGTCCCAGGCCTTGGGGAGGGAGCTCTCTTCAACCAGCCACACGACACTCTGCCCAGGGAGGAGAAGACTGCTCTCCACCAACTCACTTCGCATCCAGAAAAACTTGGCCCAGTGATTCTGGCCTCCTTGGGAATCTGTCACCAGTGCACCAAGGCTGTCCCCCATTAGCCAGCAGGAAGGAGGGAGATCACAGGCCAAGAGGAATGAATTTAAATTATGGCCAGCAGCAGACTTTTTATCTCTATCACAAAATCTGGCTGTCCCGCTACTGTTTTCATCTGGTTCAACAAGTTTGCAGGAATTGGACTGCAAGAAATCAGGCAACATAAAGCTGGAGGCTGATCATTCACAGAATCTAGTGGCGTTAATGTGCTGGACACATCTGGTGCCAAAGGGCCTGGGTGGGCAATTATTTCATCTGGGGGGCTTTGAAATCAAGCAGCGCATCTCACTGCAGGCCCAGAGTTCAAATTCTGGAGGACAGTAAATCAGGGAATAATGCACAGGCAGTGCATTGACACTTCCCAGCATAAATATCAATTTTCACACTGTGGTCAGGTTCTGTAAGTGTGGGGAATTGGTGTGGCAACGGGATTTTAACGAGGTCTGGTTGCGATTAATCCCTTTCTAGGCAGTTCCTCTAAAGGACTCAATTCCTTGCAATCACTTAGTAATTACAAGACTAAAGCAAACTGTAAGGGACCACAATGAACACACGCATGCAACTATCCAAGGCTGGAAAGCAGATACTTGCTGGGAATTATTAAAACAGCACAAAACCATGGAATTTACCTAAAATGGAAGGTATATTGGAACAGGTAAGAAATATCATATTACAATTCATGCTGTACAGGACATGTGGTAAACCGACCCGCCCGGACCACGACAGGACACTACAGCAGGATGGAGCCTACCTGTGAAAGAGCATTGCAACACCGGAGCAAAACCCATGGCCAAGCCTGGCCACCAAGGTGAAGCTGGTGCTGGGCTGCTCCCAGCCACGCTGAGGTTTGGTTGGGGACACCCGTCCCAGGCAGGGTTGGGGGGTAGGAAGCAGCAGCAACCCTGACAGAGTGAGATAAAGCAGAAGTCTGCAAATAAACTGAAATCAGTCACTCAAGTTCCTGCTCTTACATCATCCACCCTCTTGCTTTCACCCCTGCGGCAGAGAAGATTCCCTTCCCAGAAGGCAGCCCGGCCGCTGCCAGAATGCGCTGGGAAAAGGGAGACAGAGTTTGCTTTGCAGGGGAAGCAAATGCTTTCCTCCAGCCGATCTCCATCGCTCTTTATCTGCCCACAGCTGCTCGCAATCTGGCCTCGCAGATAAGGAAGGCAGCGCTCCCCATCCTTCCCGTTGCTCCAGCCGGTGAGGTCTGGCAGCTCTGCGTTTTCTGGAGCGGGGGCCAGCAGTGCCATGCGGCAGACGAGCGTGTGGCCAAGTCCCACAGCTTTGGCTGGGAGGTGCCGCAGCGTGGCAGCCGGCCATGGGGAAGGCAGGCAGGGCAGAGCAGGCACACGGGCCTAGCACACATCTGTCCCAACTCCACAGCTCTCCGCACGCTCCAGGAGGGTGGCAAGGGTAGGGGCTGGTTGGGATCCCTCCCAGATCCATCCCTCCTCTCCATCGTTTTTGCCACCTCCTCCCCGTCTGTAGCAGTAACTCAGTACCCTCCTTCCCGCCAGCTTAGCAGCACGGCTCTGTCAAGCACATCCTCTGTAAAAGGGCCAAATTCATCCCAGGTGTCCACACAGAGGCTTAACCAGAAGGACGCTTGGGATGGATTTAGCCCATTACACAGCGTGTTAATCATATTACTGCAGAAACCTGACGCAGTTCCCAAAGCACCAGCCGACGAATCCTCCTGGAGCCCGACAGGCCTTGGAGCCTCATTCCAGCGTGCCAGAGGTTCTTTTATTCATTAATCATATTTGCTTAATAACCTTGTATCTCTCCAGCGGAGGGAACTGCCAGGCTCACATAAGGTAATTGTGGGATGGCTCTTCTGGAGAGCTGGAAGTACCGGCATTTTCAGCCAGTGCGTGTAGCACAGCTCCGTGATAATTTCCTTCTCCATCATCAGCCGCAAAGTCACAGGGAGGGATGTGAAGCCCCACGGATGCCACATACCCTTCTGACAGCGCTTCTCCCTCAGTCTGGCAGCAAAGTTTATGACAGTGAATTTATGATGTTCTGGGTCTGAGCTGCCTCTTGATTGACAAGCCCACGCGCAGCAGCAGCATGTTCAGTGTAGGTAATTACTGATGATGTCAAGGAAAAAATTGCAGAGAAGATGCTGTACGTAGCCTCTTAATTGTACCTGTTCCTCTCTCTAAAAGTTTTGATAGGTGTAATCCATCAAACATGCTTTACGCAACTTTGCAGTGGATGGCCTAAGCCCAATTGTATTGCTTTAGACATCAATGGGAGCAGCACTGTTGGAAGCAGAAGATCCCGTTGGTGTTTCCCATCTCCGGTATCAGCACCAGGTGTACAAAAGGAAGGTGCTGATTCCGGAGCCTGCTTCTCTCTGCTGCTCACTTGGTCTGTGCAGTGTCTGCTATTGCTGTCCCAGGAGGATTTTTTGCTCTTGTATTCTATTAAAGCCTCTGAGATTAGCACTCGTGTTGTTACAGCATGGGGTCTCACTTTGTAGCTGAGGCTCAGGAACTTCCCTTTGATTAGGCTTGTTGAGAATCAAGCTTTTCAAATATCCTCTGATTGTATCACTGAAAATCTCTAACTGGCACACTTTCCAAACTCTCTGCTGTTTGCATGGTGTTTATCAATCGGCCTGGGGTTCTCCACCCTCCAGTACACTTGTTTCTGTACAACATCACCTGGGTGTCAGTCCTACAGCCAGGCAGAGTGACACCTCGCTACAATCCCCAATGTATTTTTTCCCTGCTGTTGATCAGGGAAAGGATTCCCAGCTGGCAAATACTGTGGCCAGAGTATGGAAAAAGTGGTATATTTGATTGCTCGTTCCCATGCAGTATTGTCCACCTAACCCCCAGCAGATGATGCACCATTTCTCGGAGGGTCAAGGGGCTTGGAGAGGCTGGGCAGTGCCCATGGGGAGCATCTGACAGCTGATGTTTCCTCTCTTTTCCTCCTACTAGGCGAGGAGCAGTTTCACACCAGCAGCCTCGGTTAATCTGCAGCCTGGGCCAGTTTTAAATCAACCCTAGATGGGCCATACCCTTCATCCTAGGGGTGGTAAATCCACTTCAAATCCCGACGACCTCAGAGATGCTGGCTGAGGGCCCCTCAGACTGGCAAGATGCAGCTTTTACCTGGTGTCCTGTGAGCCCTGCAAGCTACTAATTAATCCTTACGGCGTGGACAATGAACTGCATTCATTTCCAGTTTACAGATGGAGAAATGAGAGAGGACAGGCACCCAGGGACACTCGGGGAGCACACGTGAGGGGTGCTGCTCAGGGCACAGCAAAACATTCCTCTGCTCCTCCTCCTTGGCTCATCCCACCGGAACAGCACATCCCGCTCCAATGCAAAGCAGAGATGATGCTGATGGAGTACGACGGGAATGTCAGTGTTCTTCCCATCAGCGGCACACGGAGACCAGGGAAGGCATATGTGTCTGGAGCTGTGTCACTCTTCTTTCTGAAATGCACTACCCGAGTCCACGTTCTGGAAATGGAAATCAGGAACCTGCTGGCACATAACATATGGTGGGGAAGGACTTAGGACATTTAATTGAAATGCTTTTTAAAAACAAAGGGAAAATAGTCACCTTCCTAAGACAAGGAGACTGAAAAGTGCCTCAGCTATAAACACAGGCGGGCTGGTTCTGGTGGAGTCATGATATTGTTCAATAACGTTGCTGGAAGGCTAATTGCATCATTTAAAAGCAAACTTACTAAGTAATAACTATCAAAATGTTAGTTCTAAAGTTGCAGGATTAGAAGAAAGCAGACTAGTTTATGCTGTATGTTAATGGCTGCATCAACATATTAGAGCAATGATCTGCTCTTGGTCTAGCTGTATAAACCTGCTCAATATTTCAGCAGCAAGATATTTTTGCCTTGGTTCTCACAGAGAAAAATACACTCATTTATTTCCCCGAAATAGCATATTATGATGGATGCAACTGCCAAGCTATAGCTAATGGATGTAACATGATGGAAAACATCATTATTTAGGTGTGGGAAATTGTTCTTTAGGAATCTAGTGTCTGTAGCAAACCTGCACTCCTTGAACCTCAATTCCACACCATGTTTCAGATGTGGATTTTAAGCGACTGGTTCTAATTAGTGTATCACAGAGCCCTGTCAAAATACCTTTTGGTGAATGGCAATAACGTGCGCACAGGATTTTAAATCACATCTAGAGAGCGGCTGTGGAACTTGACACCTGGCTGAGCAGCAAGAAGACAAACGTTGTGACCGGCCCCAGCACGGTGACCACCTGGTGCTGGGTGCTGCTGGTCCCCGGCCACTCTTTCCCCCAGCACCGCGGCCAAATCCCCCCCCCCACCGTCGCTTTTCCGCCGAACAGCGCCCGGTGGGCCCCATCCAGCCCCTTGGTCCCCGCCATCCCCGGGAGCTCGCTGGCTCCCGGGATGCGGCCCCCGCCGCGGGGCGAGGCTGAAGGTTCCTTGCCGGGGGCGGGGAAACGCTCCCGGCCGCCGGTGCAGCAGCGGCCCCGGGGGTCCCGGCGAGGCCCGCAGGGTGTTCGGGGGTCCGCAAGCACCGGCGGGAGGGAGCCTCGGCCCGTGAGAACCTCCTGCACAACCTGCCGGCCCCGTAACACCGAATCCCGCTTCTCCCGGTGAAGAGGAAGAGCAGGGATGGAAGAAAGGGGAGACCTGGTGGCCCCAGGCGTGGTGGAAACACGCAGCAAAACGTGCCTGCGGTGGGAACGTGCTTCTCAGCTTGGGAAGCTTGTGGTGTTTCTCTTGGCCCCGGGCAGGTCCCTGCAGCAGGACCAGGCTGAGCAACCCCCATCTCCAGGTGTGTCCTCAGAGAGTCACCGCTGCTCGGCCTGGGGGCCAGCGGTGGCTTTTGAGTCACCACCCTGGAGCCACGGGCTGTCCCTCCACCAGAGCAGCCCAGCCACCCGCTTCCTGCACTGCTAAAACTGTCTCCAAGGGGGTTTGTCACCACACTGGGCAGAACACCCTGTCCTCACGCTCTTCTGTGGGGACAGGGAGGGATGCTGGGCTGCCTTGTGCAACCCCAAGAGCTGGAGGGAAGCTGGTGTCTGCGTAAGCTCATGAAACGCGACTTCTCCTCACTGGAACACGTGTTGCCTCCTGCAATAGGGTTTCCACAAACAGCACTGGTGGGTGTCCACCTCCTGCGGGCAGTGCCAGGGGCCGGCTGCAGGAGGCCAGGCAGTTGAGGCAAGGAACGTGGTGGGAAGCATGGCATCCGGTGCGGGGTTTTGGTTATTCTGGGCCCACCACTTCCCTAAGCCAGCAAGAACCACCGTGGTGCCGCCCCGGCACCCGCACAGCCTGGACACGGGCTTGGTGCTCTCACATGGGTGGGCAACTGGAGGCCCTCCCATCAGCCCGCTGCATCCCGTGGGTACAAGAGGAAGGGGGGAAGGACCCTGCTTCAGGGACTCTTGCTCATGGATGGGTCCTCCTCAGGTGACAGCTTCAGCTGTACAGAGGGAGAAGGAGCAGCAGAAGGAAGGCGGTTTGCCCTGGCCATGAAGAAACACTTTCCGTTGAATCCCACCCACACACAGAGCTGTGGCGTTAGCATTCCTGGAAGGGGAAACGCGTGTTGCACATACAGCAAGAGACGTTCCGGAAGCCACCCCTGGGCACAGTCTCCATCCCAGGCCAGGAGCTACAGGCAGAGGTGGATGCAGGAAGACAGCAAGCTGAGCGCAGCAACTCAGGCTCTTGGAAGGATGCCCGGAAGCATTCGGGGAAGGAGCCTGGGACTGCAGCCAGGTGAGACCCACAGTGTGGCCCAGAGAGGCAGGAGCAGAGCAGGGGGCTGCTGGCACAAGGGACACTTCTAGGTGGGCAGGGGAGGGCGAGCAGCACCCAGCCTGGGTGGAACCTCCCGCTCCTGCCCAGCAGTGAAACCAGCTTGGGGTTTTCTTTACCCACAGTCACCACTAGCTTTCAAAGGCTCCCAGGTCTCACCTCCAGCCTGGCTTCACCCCCGGGCAGCTGAGCAGTTTGCCAGAAGTTAGGGACCTACGTGACCCTTTGACTCGGGTGCTCAGTGCTTCAAGAACAAGCCCCCATAGAAGCCTCAGGTTAAAGCGGAGAGCGTGACCCACTGAGGCACTACAAACTGAGGTTGTTGCACCCAGAATGAAGCCACTTATTGGGCCAAGGCCAGGCACAGCTGCTGCAGCAGCAGCGTTTTTGCAAGGCAATAGCTCAGCCCTCGCCTCAGGAGGTCAGGCCCAGAGGCTGCTGGACACCCCTGTGGACAGGCATTGCCAGCATCCAGCCATCGCCATCACAGTCCTCCTCTTTCCCCCATGATGGTGTCTCCAGGCTCTACCCTCGTCTTGAGCTTGCAACACCCAAGTGCCTGTGGGAGCGTCACCCTTTCAACCTGGGGCAGAGGACAAAACCACAGCAGCCTGGAAAGGAAGGCAAGAAAGCAAAGGGTGTTGCCCACCCTCCTCCCTTCCCACATCAGCTGAGGCTGATGAACCCTGGACCCATCCTGGGCAGGAAGGATGTGAAAGACCATCAGCCTTGTGGGTCCGGCTCAGAGATGAGCATTGCAGAGGAAACAGAAGCACTGTCACCAACCACAAAAACCAGGATCAGCCCCAAACCACCAAGTCTGTGGGGCAGCGCCCAGAGCCGGAGCAAGCGTGTGGAGCATGGCAGGGTATCTGCACAGCCCAGCAAGAGCGAGGGGAAGCGGTAGGAGACATGGCTGAGGGGAAGAGTAAGCACAGAGATAAGAAGAGCATCCACGTCTAGGACAAACGCTACAGCTCAGGAAGAGCACAGCCAAGAGCATCCCAGAAGCAGCCCCTGCTCGCTGCTCAGCCACAGCGCCATGATGGAGGCACCTTCTGGGACTTTCCTGCTGGACCCTGCTGCAGCTGCCAGGCATGGGGTGCCAGGGTGAGCCTAGGGCCGGACCTGGCTCTCCATAGCAGCCTTCCTTCCTGCCCTGATCGATCGAGCAGGACGGGTTGGGCCCTGCTGTGACCGCGTCTGCATCCGGGGGCAGCGGCAGGGTGGCAGATGGTGGAGCTGGGCACCCCGGACGTGGCGCTGGGAAGCGGGGCGAGGAAGCCCGCTCCACCCTCCCACAGGCAGCGCACATCCTGGGTGGCAAACACACTCTTCCCAGAATAAACAACTCATCTGGCACTGGGACAAGGGGCAGACGGCTCTATTAGGGACTGTCTGTCCCCATACAGGACAGCTCCACCACTAGCTTAATAACTTCCTGATAACAGGCAGAGGCACTGTCACAGGAGCACAGGGGCAATGACCGTCCCCTAGAACGCAGGCTGAGACAACGCTGGGATGGCTTCAGACTAAAGCCTCTCTGCCTTTCCTCCCTGCTTGATTACGAAGCACAGCAGCAGGGGACATGACCCAGCCTCTGCTCCCCTGTCTCTCCTGCGAGGGTCTCCTTCCCAGTTCCTGGGTGCTGGTTTCTGCTGGCACCCCAGTACCCCACGTGGCACTCAGCCCAGCCTGTGGTGGCTGCTCTTCCCCTGCCAGCCAAGCCGGAGGCAGCCCATGGGGAGGGGGTGTACGTGGCGCTGGGCCCTTGCTCTGTAAGCTGGAGAAGGAGCATTGGCACCCGCGGGAGGGATGAAGCTGGCCAGACAGGTCCCTAAGCCGCGAGGAACATGTGCCCTTTGCTCCTACGTCTCCAGCCCCCTGGAGATGATGCCAGCAGGGATACGCTGCTAGAAGTAAATGACCCATCCCTCCAGTCACCCAGTTTGATTGGAAACAAGGCTTCATGACTTTGACATAGGGCAAGGGGGCTGACAGCCAAGCCATAGACTGTGCCTGCTCACGGCAGTACTGCTTGAGAGGGCAGAGACAGAGGAGGAAGCACTGAAATAGCCAAACCTGACTGAGACATCATCGATGAGCTGAACTGCAAAGTGAGGAAGGGCTGGTATGTGCCCGTAGAAAAGCGGTGGTAGCTTCAGGCTACCTGCAGCCTGGCTGCAGAGCCCTGCGGCCACTCCAGGCCTGGGCATCCCTCCGGCTGCACACGCCTCAAGAAGAGCCTGCTCCAGGCATAGGCAGGTGGGGAAATGATGACATTCAGACCAGCCTTGCTCCATGCGAGCAGCTGAGAACTGGAGATAAGCACATCGAGAAAAGGAGAGGGGAAAGAAGTGGAAAATCCAGAGTGTCTAAGAGCACAGCTATGGGATCGCATGTTCAGGATTAGGACAGGCAGAAGACATCTGCAGCTGGTTGCACAGATGCCACAGCTTTCTGCAAACCCTGGGCTCTCCTACACAGCTATCAGTTGGGGCTGCCTGCAGTGCTGGAGTGGAGGAGTGTGTCGGGGAAGCCCTTGCACACACCCAGCTGATGCAATGAGACCAGTTAATCCTAGCGCTGTGCCTAGCAAAGCGTTCGTCATCATGAACTAACCGCAAAGGGGTTAATCTGGAAACAACCATGACCAAACCCTGAGGGAAAACAAAGCAAGCATTTCACTAAGAGACAGGTTGCGGCATTGCATGGCAGGTTCCCTGTCAGCAGCTAGAGGAATGCAGAAGAGCAGGGATCTGTTAACGGGACCAAGAGGCTAATGCTGAGCTGAGGGCGTAGACTTGCAAGAGATATGGCAAGAAGCAGAAGCAAATGAGGCGTCACTTCTGCAGTAAATCCTGGGAAGAGCTTCGGAAGACCTACGGACAGGCACAGCCCCCACACCTTTGTTTCTGGCTGTGCACACTTTGTCAGGCCCCTCAACACACACCCAGACACAGGTGTGGCAGAGCAACAGCGCAGCTCGGCCAGGATGGACAAAGCAAGCTCCAGGGACGGGCTTTCTCAGCTTACACAGAAGAGACATCAATGAGCTTGTCCAATAACTCCAATTTTGACTCTTGCCCTTTGTGAAAAGCACAGCTATAGAAGATGAAGACAGAACTTACACAAGCTCCTTAAATGGCAAGATGAAAACAGAAAACCCTTACTGGTCTTTACTGGCTCAGCTTTCTCAGACTCCTGCCCCTGGACAAAGTGCTAGGTGCTGGCAGCGCTTCCACTGAGCTCACTCCCACTTGCGGTCTGAGATCGCTCCAAAGGAACAGAGAGCAGCAGCCATATGCCCATTTAGGAAGAGGAGAGAAAGCGGAATGCATTGTGACATCTGCCTCAAGACAGTATAGATCTTGTCAATCACATCTACAGAAGGCTAGATAAAAATATCGGCCACTGCAGGCCTTCAGCAACTCAACTGCCCCTGGAAGCGACAGGGGAAAGTCTAAACCATACAGTGATTCCAAGAAAGCGTCCGTCAGCGCACTGTGATGTGTCCTTCAGACCGCTACAGGGTATGGAAACTGAACTTCCCGCTCTCCTAAGGCTACAAGGATGGCATTGCCGGGTTTGAGCACAGAGGGAAACTTTTTTTTTCCTCACCTTCCTAGCGAGACTGGAGCAGCAGGACGCTGTGGGACTCAGGCACTGCTGGGTTCTAGATGCCAGAAGCTGAAGCCACAGACACCAACTTTGGGCATGTGGAAAGTCTGGATGTCATAGAGGCTGTTGCAAAGAGCTGCCATACTCGGGATCCAAGGAAAACACGCATCAGGTCACTGAATGACAAATGCATGTCTTTAAAGAAATCAAGATCGCCTTGACATAAAATAGAGGGTTTTGTCACTAAGGAATCAGCCGTAGGAAAACTTGCCCTGAAACTGTGTGTTGAACACTCAGGGCAAGACAAGAGACACTGCGCTGGGGAAAGCAGACATGAGTAAAGGTCCCCACTTGGGCTATCAGATCCCACCCTTGATGTAACAGGTCCCTTTCTCATCCCCACAGGGAGCTTCAGCTGCGCTGAAACACTACACACAGCATCTCCACTTGCTCTTCCCTGGGCAGGGTGCAGAGACCCTGTGACATTTTTTTTTGAGCTGCATTTAAGGAGAGGTTGAGACAAGGTAAAGCCTGGTCCAGGGATGAACCTAGGGGCAGGTACTCCCACCTCCACCGCAGCACCAGCTTCTGTCAGAAGCACGCCTCTGAGGGCCTGTACAGCCAGGCAGCAACTTGCTTGGCCTGGAAGCCCACAGAGCAATTGTCACAGGAGAACACCACCACCAGTACCTGCTAATTCCATCTGAGCCTTCCTTCTTGGGAGCCAGGCAGGTGAAGAAGATTAGTCTAGTGGCCCATCGGCACCCACCCTGAACAGGACGGGGAGAATGGCTTGAACCCTGTGAGATATTGGGGAACCCTTGAGGCTGCTGCAAAGCTACTCTGCAAGACCTTACAGCAGTGAAAGAGGATGAAACAAGGAAAATGTGACAATTCAATAAATATAAGCTTTTATTACAATAGAAAATAGTAAAACTCATATTAAAATAGACTCTTGCTTTTGGACTGCTCAGAAAAGCCTAAGCCTCACTTTTACTTGCCAGTGCCCACCAGGGTCCTGACCCCGAAGCAATGAGCAACACGTGCCAAGAGCCTCACAGCTCCTCCCTCCCCAGTGACAGTGAAAGACTAGAGCAGCAGACTGAGCCCCCCTGGCCAGGCAGGCAGGTAAGGGCTCTCTGTGGGCTTTATCAGTACAACATGCCTCATCCCTTGTGCAATCAGGCTCCTGGGTGAAGCAGGCAGCTTAAAGGAAGCCGTGGACAAGAGGGAAGGGGAAGAAAAGAAGAACAAAAATCAGCAGCAGATAATGGCAGCTGTTCTGAGACAGCTCAGAAGGCAGCAAATACACCTGCTGGAAAGACCACAGGACCCAACGGCTGCTGGGCCGCTCTTTGCCTAGTACCACTGCATGTCCCACTGAACATGCCTTGGCCTGGCTCCCCTCTTCCTTCAGTGACCCTCCACATGACCCTGAAGGAGGCTCACAGACCCTGCCAAGTTACAACTCTGTGTACCTTATGCAGTATTACACAAAACACCCTCCACCTCCTCCTTCCATGGCCTGCCCAGTGCAAGTGAGGGACCGTGCAGTCTGGACCATCATGTGCTCCCCTCCTCCTCACCAAAAAAGGGCCAGGGGCAAGGGCAGAGTAGAAAGCAGAGGCCACAAGACAGCAAGGTCATCTGGCAGTGGGAGACACTTGTGCACCACTGCCAGCACAGCAGCGCTCTTGACTCCAAGTCCCGCCTGCCTACCGCCAGCAAGCTCACTCCAGTCCCTCGTACACAGCCTTCCGTAGCTCAATCGAGAACATCTCCTCCCAGGGCTTGCGAATCCACTCCACCAGCTCTACCAGAAGCTCAGGGCACTCTGTGCGGATGTGCCAAGTGCTCTCCACCTTCAGCACCTGTGAGGGAGGAAAGAGAGGGAGGCAGATGAGCGGGGCCTATCACCTGAAAGGTACTGATCAGCCCCGAGCTGCTGTTCCCCAGCACAGCTGCCAGTTCCTAAGCTACATCCTCCTCCCTCCCTGCTGCCCGCCATGGAAGTGTCCCTGCATGACTTCTGTACAGCAGCAATTCGCTGTGCTCCCCTTCCTCTGTGGCGCAAGGCCCTGGGTTAGGATGGGAGATGACAGCCTCAAGACACTCTTGGCAGGAACAGGATCTGAGCACAATCCACCCCTCAGCATCTTGTGTGACCCACGACCACCTCTTGGTTACCTCATCATAAAGCATCAGCTTGATGTCACACGGACAGAGGCGATAGGTTATGACATTGCTGATACTGCTGATTGGCTGCTTCTCCTTCAACTGGATGTTGCTCCTAGGAGGCATTTCTGCTTCATGGTCTTCATCCAAGGAGGACTGCACCTGCCACTGGTGATTCTCCTCCAGCAGAAACAGCATGCTTCGGGTGCCCAGCAGGGTCACAGGGAAAGCAGATGCCCCTAAAAGGATATGAGGGAATAGGAGAGGCTTTGCTGAGAGCCTGAGTCACCACAGAACCAGCTTTGCTTTCCATTCCTCCCCAAGCAAAACCCTTTGCAGCAACAATAACTGGTGAACAGCCTTATCCAGCTTCCTGGTTGAAAAGGGGGAGAAGGGTAGCTAAATGTGGCTGGGTTTCACCAGCCACTTATCCAAGCTCACTGCAGGAGCATCCATATGGAAAGCCCCTGCCCAGCAATCCTTGTCCAGCCTGTGTCCTCATGCGAGGCAGGAAAAGATACTTGAGCCCTCTGACCTCGTAAACAACATTTTACTACTCCTTAGTTCAAAGTTGGCAGTTCCAGCTAAAAGGCCGCCTTTTTTGGCCTGAATTTGACTGGCTGCAGATATCTGACGGTTGGAACAGAGAGCACGCACGTAGAGTAGGGATGCGTCATAAGTATGGCAGGAAGCAAAGTTAGCTTTGATAAACTCTAGGGAGCACAAACATCATCCAGCTGATTTTCAGTGGATGCAAAGGAAAAGTGAGAGAACTTGGGAATAATTCTGACGCACAGAAATAGGGAACCATGAGCAGAACTGGCTGAGGTCATGGGATGACAGGCTGATACAGCAACATGCTGCTTTTCTCATCACGTCTCACTCTTGGGAAATAATATCAGAAATGGGATGTTTAATTAGTCCTGCCTGCTTGGCAGCAAGTCCTCAGCTAGGACTGAGGTGTCCACTTTTGAGCACCAGAATCTAGAAAAGGAGAAAACTGCAGAGTATAAAAAACATACTTCAGTTCTTCCTCTCAGAGACTATTTGCTCAGCTTGAGGAGACCAGTAAACATATTTCCCACTGACTCCTTCTGATTCTTGTTCTCTCATACCTCCCCAATGGCCAGCGGTGAACAAAGATGCAAGGGCAGTAACGAATTGGTCAGAACACGATTAACAGCTAGGTTGTTTTTTTCAGCATCCCAAGCTAAGAAGACGCTGGGATTGTTCACTAAAGACTCAAATCCCAGATTTAGCACATCTGGCCCTCAGCAAGCCCCGGAACAGAACTTGATGGGCTCCAGCAGGCTGCTCCTGGCCTACTGTCTCGGGTTCCAGACACCTGCTTCTGTTTCCCCAAACCAAGGGGCCTTTCAGCTCCTCACACAAACCATCTGTGTGTATGGCCCCTCAGCTTTCCCTCAGCTCAGGGCAACGATCCAGCCTTTAGATAATCTCCAGCTTCCCAGAAACCATTCTGAGTTGTCACCAACTGGTGTGCAAGACCAGCTGCTTCCTAGAGGCTGGACTTCCATGCAGAAAAGGGCTGGGAGACTCAGTGGATATAAAGGAAGCAGCATGCTGCTATCCTACACATTTCCACACCAAAAAAAGAGCCCTCACCCATGCCGCTGCCCCGTCTCTTTTCCCACAGATAGTACACTAAAGACACAAGCATGTAAGCAGACGGCACAAGGTGTAGGACACCTGGCCACTGAGATGTCCTGTACCTTGGATCAGGTAGGCC
>JAVSBS010024582.1:32073-48205 GCA_033124195.1 Coracias cyanogaster | reverse complement strand
CTGGTGCTGGGTGCTGCTGATCCCCGGCCACTCTTTCCCCCACGCTCTCTTACAGCGGAGGTGCCTGGGGAGACGATGCAGCCGGCAGCACAGATCAGGCTGGTATCGCTCCATCTGCGAGATCCTGCTCCCGAGGGCCGTGCGTATCCCTTCTACCGCAGAACGGGTACCCGAGGGCCACGCTGTGGGGGTGAGATGCCTGGCACTGCCAAGAGATGTTCCCAGCTGTGCGGGGAAATTGTAAGCTCCCCGGTGACACGTGGCACAGGAGGAGGGCTTTTTCTGCTGTTTCCCACAGGAAAATGAAAAGGAGCGATCAAGGCATGTGAGGGCTGGGTAGAGCGATGTGCCTAAGCAGCCCAGCTGCTACAGAGAAAATTCATTCTTGTTTTGGGATTTCCCTTGCTGCCCAGACTGATGGAGTCAGCCTGGTGTAATGCTTGTGGAGAGCTGCTCTCTGCCTGCCCGGGACTCAAGAGCTGGCCTGCACTGAGCTTCCTTTGGCCATTTATCCCACTGTAACATGCTGCAATGTGCTCTTTTGGCCAGGAAGACCAATGGTCTCCTTGGGTACATTAAGAAGAGTGTGGGCAGCAGGCTGAAGGAGGTTCTCCTCCCCCTCTGCTCTGCCTCAGTGAGGCCACATTGGGAGTATTGTGGCCAGTTCTGGGTCCCCCAGTAAAAGAGGGAGAAGGAACTACTGGAGAGAGTCCAGCAGAGGCCCCGAAGATGCTGACAGGACTGGAGCATCTCTCTTAGGAGGAAAGGCTGAGAGCCCTGGGGCTGTTTAGCCTGGAGAAGACTGAGAGGGGATCTGATCTGTAGCTAAAGGGCAGGTGGCAAGAGGATGTGGCCAGACTCTTGTCAGTGGTGCCCAGTGACAGGAGAAGGGGCAATGGGCACAAACTGGAATTCAGGAGGTTCCGTCTGGATATGAGGAAAAACTTTCATGCTGTGAGGGTGGCAGAGCCTGGCCCAGGCTGCCCAAAGAGGTTGTGGAGTCTCCTTCTCTGGAGAGATTCCAAACTCACCTGGGCACCCTGCTCTTGGTGACCCCGCTTTAGCAGGGCGCTTGGGTGAGATAACCTCCAGAGGTTCCTTCCAACCCCTGCCATTCGGTCATTCTGTATTTTCCCGTCACACCGCTTAGCCCAAGTGACATAGCCCAGAGCACAGCAGCCCCAGCACAAACACACTTACTCACAGCTTACACAGCACTTCCTTGCAGCAGAGGAAACCCCAGCCGGGGCACAAGTATAAACCTTCGCAGCTGGCTTCCATCAGCCATGCAGAGGCATGTGCTTCAGGTGTGTGGTGGGTGTTCTTTGCTTTCTATGAATGCTTCTGATGTGTATCGAAAGTGACATTAAACCAGCTTCTCCAGCCTTAGCAGGAGCACTCCTGATGGTTTCAGCTGTGCTAGAATAACATGCTTTGCTACCTCAGTGCTCATTTGTGTTCCTGGAGCTGTACAAGCAACTCCCATTACTCTGGTCTGTTCTAGAGCTGGGTTTCCGAGCACTTCATGGGTGCCTTAGCCAGTTTGGGGGAGGTGCATGGCATCCAATGGCTGGGTGCTTTGGGGTGCTGCCAAATCATCCCTGTGCTCAAACAAGAGGGAAACTCCAGCTGCAGTTATGTGGGCAGAGCCCTTCTGGTCACTTGGGCTTGGCTGGCATCAGAGTGACCACCAGACCTGGCTCTTACCAATGCTGCTAGCATTGAAAAGACACTAGCATTGTTATCTCTCATTAGCTGATTGGAAAAATTAATGATAATCAACTGGTACAAAACCTTCGACTCTGGCAGTGTGACTGTCACCGTCATGTATAGAGTCCTCTCTTGCTTCTCCATATTGCCCCAGACAGCCTGGTCCACACACAGCCTCAGTGACCACAGCACAAAAAGAAAGGAAGCAGCTAATTATTATTATTCTTAGATCACTCTCGCTATTTCTAGCACCCACTGTATGTTTTTAAGCACTTGGCACAGTTCTGTTAGAGGAAAATCTACCATGTGGCATCAGACAGCCTGAGAGGGGGAGGCTGCTGCAGCTCCATGCCCTCAGCAGGCACATGCACAGTATACGATCCGTATCTATCTATATATATGTATGTACAGATGTACATGCTTGGCCCTACAGATCACAGTCAGGCCCTGAGAGCACCCACACAAATGGAGCCAGCATGAATGGCCTCATCCTGCTCCTCTCTGTGGCTGGGCAGGGTGGAAGTCCACTGGTGACAATACCTGGGCCTCTTCTCCTGCCAGCCGCGCACAAACCTTGCTGGGGAAGATGTCGTGCTTGGAGCTGGCTGAATGCAAAGGCTCAGAGCAAAGCTGCTGGGAAGAAGAGAGCCGTGCCACAGCCACCAAACAGGGAAAGCCACCCCAGAGGAGCCACAGCCACCTCGCGTGGGTGCAACACCCACATGGGGCCAGCTCTTACAAACAGCCCTCGTGGAGGGGGGTCCCTGCACCAAACGAATGGGAACACCCCGTCCGAGCAGTTGGCAGCACACGGGGCAGGGTGTTGTTCCTGCCACGCTTTTTGCCAGCCCTGCCTGCTCGGGCTGCTGAGCAGCTGCTGAGGGGTTTTGTTTGACTTTTTTTTTTTTTCTCTTTCTCTTAGCTGGGAGCTTATTGTGCATTTCCAACAGCAACCGGGTGACCCAGGTGATAATTCAGCTGCCACTCAGCCTGGCACCGGCACAACTTGGACACATTTCAGACACCTGGCATCACACAAGGAGGGAGGGAGACAAAGGGGATCGATAGCCTCTGGCCCAGAGCAAACAAACTGCATCGATTAACTCCAGCAGCCACCGAGACTCACAGGAACAATCTGGCTTTCAGTAGATCTCATAGATACAAACTCTTCCATGTGTTTGTTGTGGTTCAGCATCCCCCTGTGCCTCCTTCTCCCAGGAGAGCCATGGGATGAATCCCCATTTGCTCCATCTCTCAGATGTCTGAGGCCAAACCTTCCACGAGCAAAAGGACCCAGAAACCTGCCAACATCCCCCAGGACCACTCCTTGGAGGAGACAAACATAAAGCAGAAAACACATTTCTTTGGCACAACCTAAATATGAACAATGTCGTTATAAGGTTTGGAGATGGGTGTGCAGAGAGAGAAGCAATCCATGACTGTAGCTGCCAACGCTTCATTTCAGCTCCAAAGCACCCTCTGTTTGAAGCAGCAGAGTGGCTGCTAGCATGCACACACAGCTCCCGTGCTCCAGGCTGGGTCCTGCTTTCATGGAAAGAGGTCTTTACACAGATGTTCTCCTCCTGGAGTTCATCTTAGGCTCAGTCTCCCCTTCTCCACAGCCCCCCCCCCAGCATTTCCTGCAAGTCATGACTTGATAGAGGTCAGGATTTGAGACTTTTCTCTAAACTGATCACTCTGAACTGAATTCCTCTGTAAATTCTGAAGGTGCTGACATTCCTCTAGCATGGCTCAGTGGGACTCTTTGGCCAGGCAATGAGCAGAGCTCCCCAAGTTCTGTCTCAGCACTTACCTGTAAACAGGTCATAGCTCCCTGCAAGGGGGATGCTGCTTTGCAGGACAAAATCCCGTCCCTGCCAGAACCAACGTGTGCACTGAGCTGGCATGCGATACATCTGCGTAAAATGATGAGCAACCCTTACACAAAAACGCCGTGCAGGTCAAGCACCGCTCTCTCTGGGTGCACCCCAAAATGGTGCTGGGCAGGAGGGTTTGGGGAAGAGGGTGGCTGCAAACTGTGGCTCCCAAGGGCTGGATCTCGGGCAGCTGGCAGCTGCTGCTGCTCTTGGGAGGTCCCAGGGGCTTTCCCACAGAGCCGCTGTGCTCCTGCTGCCTTTCCCTCTCCTCTCACTTCACCCTTACTCTGTTCTTCTGGCTGCCCAGCATGATGCTCAGCCAGTGAGGACATAAGCCACTGATAAAAGGAGAGAGGCTTTTATTTATTATTCAGCCATCTCCAGGGTTTCGGTGCCACAATGCATTACCCTACTTCCCATATACATTATTTATTTCCTGGTTCAACGCAGGTAAAGCTAAAATGAATGTGAAAGATGTTTGAAGCCCATACACAAAAGACTAATCCAGCCCAGCTTCCCCAGGCTGAAATCCCTTCTCTGCTCAAAACCCAGCCTAGAGATGAAATCCCGCCCCTGCTGAAGTCAAAGAGAGTTTTTAATAATGGATTTTAAGGGCTCAGAGCCTTAACAGATGTCTGGAGGAGGAGTGGCCCTGGATGCAGATGTCCCCTCCTAGGCAGCCCAAAGAGGATCTGCCCAACCACCTCTCCATTTTGGGGCAGGGATGCCCTCACCACCTCCACAACAAGCTCTCAGGATTGTCTCGTGACACCAGCATCGCAAAATCAAAATGTCTCGGGATCTTGCTACTTCTTTTTTTTTTTTTTTTTTTTGGCATCAAGCATTCAAAGGGAAGCAAATTCAGGAACCGGAGATGTTCCCAAGCCTTTAGGTCACAGCCTTACCGTCATCTGCAAAGGAAGCAATCAAATTTCACCTCAACCCTGGTGAACCCCACGCCTGTGGCCATCCCCACGGGCAGCTGCCAGGCTCTCACCTCCCCGGGCTGCACACTGGCCCTGGCTGGTAGTGCCAAGTTCCACCATTTCTTTAGACAACAATGGAATTTCTTAGAATAACAACAGGAGTTCTTTGGATAAGCTGTGTTTCCAGGAAGGAGGGAGAGGAATTAATCCTCTGCACCTCAGTCCTGAGAGGGGAGCAAAAAGAGATCAGCTGAGATTATTCAGGCGTTTATGTTTTGGAGAAAGTTACCTTGCAGGGGAAATGCTCCCCTTTTTGTCAACCCTGCTGCAAAGGATTGACCAAGTCAGACAGGGTGGGCTTGCAACACTCAGCCTTCAGAAAGGTGCGTTGCCATCCCTAGGTGGGGACCTTCAAGCAGGGACACGCTGGCTTCCCTCCGCACCTTCTCCCACCCCTTCCTGCCTGCATTTAGAGACCACTTAGCCTTTATTCCCCCTCCTCTTCATGGCAGGTAAATGAGCCCCTTACCTGGGCCTGAGAGCTTGTCCCATGTGGTGAGGGCTTCCCAGGCAATATTCCGGCCAGGTTCAGCTCCAAGAACACTACCTCCCGATGCCACCTCCATGCTCCCCGTCCCCACCTGCCAGGGCCAGCTTGGCCAGCCCCGTGCAGGCAGGGTGCTGCTGGTGCCCAGCATCTGCCAGGTGTCAGACACCAGCTCCCAACCCTGGGTCCCTCTCGATACCTCAGCGGCTGCTCAGGCCAGGGCTTGCTGAAGAAGAGTGGTGGAGGATGGAGATTTGCTGGGCACCCCACCCCTCCTTGCTCTGCAAGAGCAGGGTCGGGACAGGAAGCTCCCCTTGTCCCTGCCACCAGCCAGCTCCAAGGGTCCGAAACCCTCCTCAGATATGCAAGTTCTCTGGCCACAAGTGTTGATACAATGATTGCAGTGTTTGTTATGTTAAATACCACTACTTGAACAAGCAGTGCCCTTAAGCATGGTGTTTGGGAGCCCATGTCAATATTAGCTTGTGAGCAGCAGTGAGCAGATAAGCTGGAGCAGGTGAGGACGTCCTTGCCCATGTGCCGAGCAAGTAGCACCCTCACCCTAACTTTCAAACCTTCTTTGATCACTCCCCACAATTGTCTTGTCGCCAGAAAAGGAATGTGGCTCTTTATAAATAACATTTGCTTTGATGTAATATCTCTACATTTTCTGCTAATAAAATGGCCTCGATTCAGCCCAGCCTCGAGCAAAGCCCATAAATATTGCTTTTCTCTTCTTAAGAGTGCACTGAAGAACCTCCAATAGCCAGGGAAGGGGCACATATGCTGCGACACTTTGCGAACATGGGGAGGATTCATCACACGCCGCAATTTCACTGTGCACTTAAGTGATTTGCTGAACTGGAGCATTAAATGGGAAGCAGCGATTTCTTTTAACTGCCTATAAATACCATAACTTCCTCTCATAGCTGAAGCTATTTTTTAATGACTGGTGCTTAGTTACATTGAAGTTTAAAACGCCATGGATAAAAAAAAAAAAAGCCCTACTTCAGCACATGGCTAACACAAAAGCAACATTTCTTGTCCATATGGAGAACATATTGGCTGAACTCAGCTATGAAGCGACCTTTATCTTCGCTCGTGAGACGAGACCAATTAAGTCGGTGGTGGCAATGCTGCTGATGAGTTATCGCTCTCCTTCCTCAGGCAGATAAAGGTCAGGCGTGAGGCGGGCAAGGCGATGCTCGCTGAACGGCGGCTGGCTCTGCTACCTGTTGCCCTGAGACAATCGCGGATGCCCACAGGCTGCTGCTCCTTGCATGGCCCAGAGGCTAATTTTTAGCTAATTGGGAGATTTTAGACCTCACCACCTCAAGCAGGATGCTGGGAAAAAGGTCTTCAGATGCATTGGATGGGGCCTTGAGCAACCTGGTCTAGTGGGAGGTGTCCCTGCCATGGCAGGGGGTTGGAACAAGATGATCTTTAAGGTCCCTTCCAACCCAAACCATTCTACACTTCTATGATTCTATGATGTGTATATATCTATACATCCTGGCACTGTGCATGGCAGAGCTTCAGACTGAGCAGCCTGAACCGAACCCCTTCTGCAGCCCCAGGGGGTTCTCCTCCTGCCGCCAGCCCCGTCCCACTGTGGAGCACCTCTGGGGAATGCAGGGCACGCAGTGGCCTTCAAGCTGTATATCACCGCAGCCGAGCATCACGGTCGGGGCTCAGGGCAGCTGCCTCCCCCAGGGGATGAATTATGGAGCAATAAACCACGCTCGTCTCAGCAGGAGGGTTTTATGCCCACCATCAATCAGGAGACACAAACAGCTCCGTTCCCAGCAGGACTGGCAGAAAGTGAGGCAGAAATGGGTGCACAGGGATCCTGGGGATTTATGGGGGGAAGTCTCAGCCAAGGTAGGAGATCTGGGCACCTTGGCACCTCCCAGGCCCCAGTGGCCCGGCAGTGTAAAGCCCTGCAGTGCTGGGAATGTGGTAGCAACTCCCATATTACTGGTCCAGCCTCCCTCTATGCCTGGGAAGGGCCCAGGCAGAGGTGATGGCTGTGGTCATGGTGTCCCAGCTGCTGGGCTGCCATGGGTCTTATTTAAGCTGCTCGCCATTAATCTGAAGGAGTGCTGATAGGTCCAGAAGCTCCCAGCCTGGGGGTTCCTGGAGCTTGTACCCACGTGCCCAGCCCTGCCCAGTTCAAAAATTCAAATCACAAAGTGAAAACCCAAACCTGCCCCAAGGAGGTGGGGAGGTTTCAGGAGCCAGGTCCAAGGGTGGCCAGGGCAGAGTCTGGCAGCAGAGGTGTTGCAGGCACAGTTTTGCCAGCCTCTGGCTCCCTGCCCATCCATTTGATCCCTAACAGCTAAAAAAGCATCACATGAAAAAAACAAAATAAAACAAAAAAATAAACCCAAAGACAAAAAATCCCACCTTCATTGTAGAGATTTTAGAGGAAGGGATTTGAAGAATTGCGTTTGGGACTTGCAGACCCTACAGCAGTAGTTAGATGCCTAAGTGCCTTGTTGAATATGGCCCTACACATCTGCTTCCCTATTACTTACAATTAGAATCCAAACTAGCACATCCAAATGCCTGTATCTGAAGCATAAGCACCTGGACAGAGAGAATATGTCTCACCTGATATGTGCTCTCTGGTGAATTTGCATTTTCCTAACAGGCTTATTTCAGCAGCGGAGGGGAATTGCTCTCTCAAGCACCCTGAGCAGCCTGCTCCCAGCTCTCTGGGGCAGACAGCTACAAACCAGCCTTCTTGTCAAGACCTTAACCAAGATAAAAAGGCAATAAAACTACAGACCTCCGTTCATTCATTCCTCAGCAGAAATGCTCAGATCCGAGCAGCAGAAAGACAGCAAATCTGTTTCACTGTGCCGCAAAGGGTAAAACGAGCCACAGCAGTGCAGAGTCACATCTTAACCTCGAAATCTCCCTGGATGTCATTTCTTTGGGCAGAAGAGCTGCCTCGCACCCCCAGACCATCACCTCTCCTCCTGTAGCCCAGTTGGAAGTTCAAGCCATCCTCCTGGCTAGAGTCCACTCCACCTGCATCGGCAGCCCGAGTCTCACTCATCTCCTTGGGATCCCAACATGCACTTTCTTTCCTGCAGGAGATACTTCAAGGACATGAATAATAGGGGATAACAACACAACGAAGTGCCATTCATGTATTTATGTACAGTCATTTCCCTGGCTCCAGCCCAATTCTATAAAGCCGTCAGGTTTAATGAGCATTTTGTTGTTACCCTAACGTCACAGGAGCTTATATCTTTTCCTTGCTCTGCTATGAAAGTTTTCCTTGCTGTTGTATAGATGTTTTTCCAAGCTAAAAATAGGATTATCTTTTTACCAATCAAGTCTGTCTGGGATTATGCATTCAAAGAGCATGATATAGAGATGTGGAATAAAGGTTTAATGAATCACAAAATTGAATTCTTTAGGGGCTGGCTGCATTTTTCTGAATAAAACAACAACTTAATGTCCTACGTGTTGTACTTCACAAACTGGGACCTAAACTTATCTTGTACAAAGGAAATTACAGAGGCAATCATGGGAGGTCTTTTATTAGTATTCCTTCTCTCCCCGGCACAGAGTAGAATATGAATTGATTGTCAGGGATTTTTTAAGTGCCTTTGATTGAAGAGATGATCTCTGATAAGCTGCTGGAGGAAAATAGAAGCCAACAGCTGCTCCATTTAACATCAGTTAGCCTCCAGTTCTGGCGGTTTGCTAAATAACTATTTTACATTCATAAACACATCTCTGTGTCACAGCCACGCTTGCACACACCTCCCCGTTTCTGCAGAACACTCTGTGATGCCAGCTATGCCCTGGTGCTGTAGAAGTTAAGTTGTGATGCTGAAAACATACACAGGTCCTTCTCCCTCTTGCCAGCCTGGACACTGGCATTTTAAAATACCCCAGCAGTTTCTGATGGTGCTGTAGCCTTTCCTAAAGTGGGGGAAAGATCATAATCCATGTTTTAGAGCTGACAAGAGAAAATAAGTCATTTCTTGTCTGCAGCTTTGTGTCTAGCAGACAATTAAGACATAAATAGCAAATCTTTGCTGTTAAATTTTGAGGAGGTTGCTGAGCCCTCGATAACTCTGCCATGCTTTCCCCCAGCTTGCAGCATATTACATTAAGTCATTGCTGGACCCATTTCATCACTCTGGTAGCTGCTTATTGCCATAAACCACCTTCACTCACACCATGCAAATTGTCTTTAACACCATCACTGCCCATTCTCCTCCCAGGCTGCACAATGGCTCACAGCCCTGTGGTGCCTGGGGAGGGCACTGCCACCTCCATGCCCAGATTTTGCCTCCCCAGCCTACCAAATCAAGGCAGACGTGGGTACAAGCTGCCCCAACACATGGATGCCAGGAGGAGAGGCAGCACAAATCTCCATTACTGGTGCAGTTCAAGGCCAGGAAGCCCCAGCCAGGGTCTTCTCACCATGGAGAGCATCCCTCAGCATGACCCTTTCCTGCTGCCATTTCCAGGGTGCTGCAGCTATAAAATGCATCTCAATGCATCAAACAGTGCATGGGTGTCCATGTGTGACACCCACCTTTGCAGCTAAGCGCAGCCCTGCGTGAGCACAGCTATAGGATAAAAGGGGTCTCAGCCAGCGCTTTCCAGTGGCGGCTCGCAGCAGACTGCCCAGTCCCATGACATACAGCCACCTCGAGCACAAGGTCACCCTGCAGATGTGGGAGCAGGACCAGAGCAGTGGCCTGGGGCAGCAGCCTGCCCCACACTCCCCCCTTGCCTGGCTGCAAAGCCCAACCTGACAGAAGAATTGATGTCCCACAGCTCCTCTGTGAGCACTGCCCCAAGGCACCAAAAATGAATCCCTCAGTAAAGCTTTATTACTCAGTTCAAGGTGCAGCCGAGAGCTGTTGTCCAACGTGGCTGTGCTTTCCTCCTCCTCCCTCCCTTCTCGAAAAGGAGAGGATGAAAATCCTGGCTGCTGTGGCACCTTCCCTGCCCTGGGCACTCCCGCACCAGAGCCAGCAGCCCTTCCACACGTGTTGCAGCGTGGTTTATTGGCAGCCTGCATTTGATACTCTCCTGGAAGGGCTCTGAGAAGCTCACAGGCTCTGCGTTTAGCATGAGCAAAGCCTTTTCCAAAGGAAACACTTAAAGGGTTATGCAAGAACAAAGCTAAAAGAGCTTGTAATTATCTGGAGTTGGGCAGGGGCTAAATTAGCCAAGCAGAGTCATTACCCGCTTCAGATCCTCACAGCAAGAGGATGCACATCTCCTCGAGCTACGCAGCCAGTCACTTCGGAGGTTGTATTTAGCCCAGGAAACCTTTGGTCTCCCAAACCAAGAGCAGCTGCAAACCACTGGCCCTGTGGAGCAGCCACCTTGGCCTTTCTGTAGCAGAGAGGAGGAGCTGACACTAAGCAGCTAAAACTTGCTCCAAACCACCCTGACCCAGCCTGACCATGTTTTCCAGAGAATCTCATGCCCTCTGGTCCCTCTCGCAGCTGACCCACCTTGCTGAGGTGGAGGAGAGCTGAGGATCTGATCAACTGTGGGGTGCAGCAGCCCTGGCAGTGACTTTGCAGGCTGCTTCCCTCCTCTCACCCCAGACTGCTGCAGCTTAAAGAATGAGTGGGAAGAAACAGCGGCTTTTAGCCATCACTCCTGATGAAGCAGTCGCCAGGGCAGAACAGACTTCTTCCTTCTGCTGCAGGGCTCTTTCTGCTGAAAAATATCCATTGGACTATGCCTGGGATTGAGGGATCAGAGCAGGCCATGCAAAAGGTGCCAGCTTGGGCCTGTGCAAGGGCATCATGATGAGACATTGCTGGGAGCGTTGCTGTCAGCACAAACCACCTCCTGCCCAGGACAGCAGTATGGACACAAGTCCAACCTGATTGCTGAGGTGCCCAAGCAGGGGTGGGCAGGGGTTTCCAGCATGCTTGGGCAGGGCTCAGAGGCAGGCGAGAGACAGGAGCGGGGACAAGGCTGTCCACTGAGGTCAGCTCAGCTCTTACTGTGTCTTCCTAACAGACAGGGTGGGGAACTGTACTTGTACCCTGGGTAAGTGTGAGCTTGTGGGAGAGATGGAGGAGAAACCAAGGCAGCACTTTCTGCAATGCAAGTGGCACTAAAGGTGCTAGAGGAGCATTACTTTGGTGCTCTGGCCCAGACATACCCCTTTTGGCAATGGTCCTGGGGAATGAACCTGCCCGTTGCTGGAGGCCAGCCCTGCAGCCTGGGGATGCACAGTGCCAGAGCCTGGGGGTGCCAGCACGGTGGCCACGGGACACCCTCCCTGCTCTGCTGCTGGCACCCCCAACGCGTTGGGAGACCCAGTCTCTCCTGCTGTCTCCAAAACACAGAAACAAACCGAGCAGAATTTGGTTTCGAGACACAATTTCACCGTAATTGATATCATAAATATTAAACCAAACAAACCCTTCTGTGCCCTGCCACGCTGGGAGCGCTGCCTGCAAGACACACGTGTGGAAGCGCGGGCTGAATTTCTGAGCTCTGTAGTTATAGCAACAGGCGCTGCTGTTTATCGGCAGCACTTATGCAACTCTCAGCTGCACCTTGAAAAGTGCAACTCGCTGCACAAAGCCCCTGAGCAGCAACAGTGACCAAAAACCCAAGGACATGGGCAAGGGGGGCAGCTCTCAGGCATGGCATGAGTGCCTTGCTGCAACACACTTGCCTCGGCCATCCTGGGAACTCTCCAGCCATGTTTGCTCCATCACCGATGGGCATATACCCACAAAAAAGCAAGCCCCGTGTGCCTCATTTGCAGGCACAGCCCCTAAAGTGTTCAACTGATGTTATGCAGAAACAGCACGGACGCTTGCTGCTGCCCGTGGAGGTTAAGATCTCTTTGGTACCCAGCATGCGCAGGGTCAGCAAGGCACGCCGGGGTCTTTAAATGATACTTGGCTGACTTCCTCTTTTTCACAACATGCAGCCAGGCTAAAGAGCAGCTCTCCTGCCTACAACTCAGACGCCCTGCTAGAAAATCAATAGTCATTTGGTGATATTCTGGCACTTGGCTCGCTGCATTGCCATGCTTTGGGAGGAGCAGCTCCACTTTGCCAGTCTTCAGACTAAGCAAAAACCAGTAAGGGTCAGACTGGCCTTGGGCAGATACTCTGGGGCCATTTGAACAGCACAGCCTGATAAACCCATCCAAAACTTCAGAAGCCTCATTTTGTGCCCATTCAAGGGACTGCCCCAGCCCATCAGATGGTGGAGAGCAGGCTGGAGGGGTCCCTTGGGTTCCCCGTGTCCTCCTCCCGGCAATCCCGTGCACTGCTGCCCACCTGCCCATCCTAGAAGGCCTGAAAAGTGGGGTGCACACCTTGCATCAGCCTCACCAGAGCCTTCACAGGTTTATATGTTGGATTTATACGAAACACACCCCAGCCTACACCAGCAACAGGTATCCCCAGCTGGCCCCAGTGCGGAGCGGGGATACTTTGAACATCTGTGGCGGGAGAGCAGGCAGAGACCGGGCACACACAGAACTGCTCCCAGGCTGCTCCAGGAAGACTGCGAGTCACGAAGGGTAGGCACCAGCTTGTTTACCTTAGCTTAGCTTATTTATCTATGGACACAGAGTAGGAATTACAGAATTCAGTGCTAGGAACAGGATGGCTGCTTCAGATCTGTCCCTGGATTTCTAATTTGGATGAGGCTAAAGCAATGTGTTTCTGTTCACTGGCTTGGCCAGGGAACCCGGGAGCAATGCAAGGTGGGCATGCCAAGCACCAGCTGCATTTAAAACAATTAGGAAGCTTAAAATAGATTTGAGCCATTTTGAACCACAGAGCCAAAAGCTGATGGCATCTTTGTTTCCTGAAGAACAGATATTGCTCTTTTCTGCAAATTAAGGACAGAATCAGCAGGGCTGGATTTCAGCAGGTTCCAAAGGGCAGCAGAAGATGTATTATTTTTAAATGATAAATAAAATTTAATAGCCTGACCTCAAGAATAGAATTGTCTGCTTTCAATGCACTCCTGTTCCTTTAATTCTTCTCCATCAGCACAGACAGATGAACTGCCACAAATCCCTGCCACCTCCCCATCTGCGTGTGTTACAGCCTGAAGCACAGGACCTGCTCTGGGTTACAACCTGACCGGGAAGCAAATCCCTCCCGGAGAGCAGGAGGGGAAGGACATGACTCTTTCCCCTGGGCGCTGTCTGTGATAAGAGGAGAATTAAGACCTCCAATCTATTTCTAATGGAGAGGTTACAAGAGGGCATTTTGGAAGCAATTGAAAGGATGGTAAAGGGGCTTGGCTGGGAAATGTATGGAGTCTCATTACCTTTTATCTTCTGAGCACATAAAGTTTGCAGAATCTCTGTTTAGGTTAGCAGGAAACCTCTGCAAGGATTATATATGCTGCCCATGTGCTTATCAGGGGAGAACGAGCTGTGCTCCATCAGCCAGCTGTGGGGCTTGGCGAAGATAAAGATATCCCCCTGCCCGGCACTGACTTGGGATAAATCATCCTGTCCTCGCGCTGCCATTCCGCCTAACCTCTGCTCGGCCCCTTCCCGTCGGCACACAATTTAGCTGCAAAATCTGGGACGAAGGAGTGTGGTCGGGGCTTTTTCCCTCATCCCCATGCTCTCCCTGCAGTGCGGGGACGAAGGGATTGCTTCCTTTACAGCCCAGCTATAAACACCCCGTTCTAGATAGCCTGTCAAGACTGCAGCTTAAATAGATGCCTCGCTTGGGAACCAGGAAAAACAGCGTTTGGATCCAGTTGGTTTTCAGGCTGGATCCCAAGGCTGGAGTCTGAGGGGTGGTTGAGGACCAGGCACTAGTTGAGCAATACCCCTTTTTCTGCAGACAACCCTCACCAGCTTCATGGGTGTCACCATCCCTTTGTGCTTTCAACACTGGCTACCTGTCAGGTCCCAAAGGAGGCCAGAGCACGCTGCTGCCCCATCATGCTACTAGACACAAGACCATAAAAATGGCTGGCTCCACAACAAGCATTTCCCCCTGCCCCAAGATCTCCAACAGCCCCAGACCCTGTGTGGGAGGCAGAAAACCACACAAGCCAAAGCTCAGGTCTGCCCTATTGCTATTGCAAAGAGAGTTTGTGATGGCCCAGCGCACGTCGGTGTTGCCAGCAGTGTTGGGATTGCAGTCTGTGTGGAGGCTTGTGTCAGCACTGATGTGGCCAGCAGGACTAGGGCAGGGGTTGTCCCCCTGTACTCAGCACTGGTGAGGCTGCATCTCAAATACAGGTCTCAGGTTTGGGCCCTGCACTCCAAGAAGGACATTGAAGGGGCTGGAGCATGTCCAGAGAAAGGCAACGAAGTTGGGGAAGGGTCTAGAGCACAAGTCTTGTGAGGAGCAGCTGAGGACCTGGGGGTGTTGAGCCTGGAGAAAAGGAGGCTCAGGGGAGACCTACTTGCTCTCAACAGCTCCCTGAAAGGAGGTTGGAGTGAGGTGGGGGATCAGTCTCTTCTCCCAAGGAGCAAGCAATAAGACAAGAAGAAATGACTTCAAGTTGTGCCAGGGGAGGTTTACGTTGGACATTAGGAAAAATTTCTTCCCTGCAAGGGTTGTCAATGCCTGGCCCAGGCTGCCCAGGGCAGTGGTGGAGTCCCCGTCCCTGGAGGGGTTTCAAAGCCGTATAGATGTGGTGCTGAGGGACATGGTTTAGTGGTGACCTGGCAGTGCTGGATTAACTGTTGGACTTGATGATATTGAAGGTCTCTTCCAACCAGAACAAGTCTATGATTCTATGCAGCATGTCAGCAGAACAGCCAGGCTGCTGGCAGAGCAGCCCAGGCTTTGCGTGGGCCACTTCACCGCTAGTGCTTAGGGACTGTCACAGCCATGAAGGCAGCACAGAGATGTCCTCAGGCGTGAGTAGTTGGAGCAAATCTCGGGTTGTGCATAAAGGGAGAGACAGCTGCTGCCTGCAGCATTTGTAAGTCCAGAGCGTGGGCAGTGGACGGTGCTAAGGGGACTTGCGGCTGCCACGGCCACCCAGGGAAATCTGTCCCTTCCAATTGATTCAGCAATGATTACAAGGCATGCTTTATTCAAGAGACTGCAAATGGAGCTGGCTGGCCATAAATACATAGTGTAAGGCCCGTGATACTTGCTGTCGGTCAATGCCACCAAGTCATGAAAAGTAGTGATGCATATAACCAAAATCCCAGAAGACTCATTGTTTTATGTAAGCCCCAGATATACACCCGGAAAATAAAACTGCGTGTGTGAAAGAGAACAAATTAAAATTCGATTTAATCTACACCAAATAGATGCTATCATCAGTGGGAGGATGTTAGAGATATATTGGCACTCATATAATTCCTTGGTGAACTTTTATGGGCCAATTGATAAAAAATATTCTCATGAGAGCAATGCACATTATTTCTAGAGCTCCAGTGTTTTACTAGCGAGTCAGCACAGAGACGTGTGATTTACACAAGGAACACAGAGGGCTACCTCGGCACGGGAAGCACAAGCACGAGTGTTCCATGGGGAATTCTTCCCTGGAATCAATGCACAAAGACACTCTTTGGCCTGTGGAGAGATGATGATCTAAGCCAGGATTTACATGCATCTCCTCTGTAGGAGATGCTTTTAACAGCAACATTCCCAAGCAGGACAAAATCCTGCGCAATGAAAAAAAAAATTCCACAGCAGTCCTGCATCTTTTCTTACTATTGTCTTAGACACCTTCAGCAGAACACATCAATTTCCCCCAGCTCTCCACGTGTTCACAGAACTGAACATGAAAATCTAGTTAAAAATATATTCATCTGTGTCTTCTTTCCAGATGTGTGACACTGGGAAAATTCTTGCAGCAAAACAAATGGCTCCAATCAGGCCAGCAATGTTTGCTAACTGTGCTGTTCATCCTCACACAGCGCAGAGCGATGGTCAGCCAGTCCATGCTGCATGTGGGCATAGTCACATTCAAGGTTCCTGTCACCTGAGGATCTTAAAGCACTATCTAGATCATAAAATCATAGAATTTTGGGGGTTGGAAGGGACCTTTCAAGGTCATCTAGTCCAACCCCCCTGCAGGGAGCAGGGACATCTGCAACTAGAGCAGGT
>JAVSBS010024582.1:8100-31335 GCA_033124195.1 Coracias cyanogaster | reverse complement strand
ATCCCAAGTGCTTCACAGAGGCTCCCGGCTGGTGCTCCCATGAGAACAAGGATCAGGATAAGTCTCTAAGGAGCAAGCTGCTCAACATAACGATTTCATTACTTCTAGCCAGCGCAATACTAGTTGCCGTAATCAACTTTGTCATGTTTTAGCCTATTCAGCAGTTTTGTTTCTGCTAACGTATGTAACTACTTTATTAAAATCTAATCCAACTATAGAATCACTAGAAATCCAATGGTAATACTGAGGTCTGATTAAAGACAAAAACCTGTTGCTGTCTTTCTAGATTACACTGCCTTTATTTTACTTCACAAGTTTGTACTCATGTAGATCAGCCCATCAGGCTTTTTTAGGCATGTAAAGGACTCCAAGGAAGGGATGGGGCCTGACAAGATGCCCTGGCTGACACGACCAGAGAATTTTTCAGGCAGGTTCAGGTAAACAGGCATTTAATTTTGCCAATTGCATCTTGGATTGCACGGATCACACCTTACTTTCCAAAACGCATTTGCCATGGCTGCTGACCACCTTACCTTTTTGCTTCATACCAGTCAGCAGGGTTTTCACCATGTGGGTTGATCCAGCATCGGTTTTTGGTATTTCTTGGATGTTCTCAACAGCAGGAATAGCTGCTGCATGCCTCAGCCAGAGATACCAAATTTAGCATCTCGTGGGAGGCAGCGCTGGTTATAGCTTGCAGGACTTACTCGGGGACTGCAGCCTTGGCAGACCCTATTTGCCTCTGTGTGCAATAGATCTGAATGTTTGTGATCTAGTACCATTGGGTCCATCAGATCTGAACTCACTTTGCAGGACCACGAACAAAGGTCATAACAGGCAGATCAAATGTAGAGAATTTCTAAGCTGACCATTCGGTTTGAAATCAGATTCCATGGCTGTGTCAGCTTCAGCTTGGCTCTGCTATATCTTATTCACAGAATCACAGCATGGTAGGGGTCAGAAGGGACATCTAGACATCATCTAGTCCAACCCATCTGCTAAAGCAGGGTCATCTAGAGCAGGGTGCCCAGGATCGCATCCAGGTGGCTTTGGAACCTCTCCAGAGAAGGAGACTCCACAGCCTCGCTGGGCAGCCTGGGCCAGCCTCTGGCACCCTCACAGCAAGGAATTTTTTCCTCGTGTTCAGATGGAACCTCCTGGGTTTGTGCCCGTTGCCCTTGTCCTGTTGCTGGACACCACTGACAAGAGTCTGGCTCCATCCTCTTGCCCCCCATGGGCCCTTTAGCTCTTGATCAGCATTGATCAGATCCCCTCTGAGGCTTCTCTTCTCCGGCTCAACAGCCCCAGGGCTCTCAGCCTTTCCCCATCACAGAGATGCCCCAGTCCCCTCAGCATCTTCATCACCTCCACTGGGCTCTCTCCAGTAGTCCCCTGTCTCTCTTGAACCGGGGAGCCCAGCACTGGACACAACGCTCCAGAGGCAGCCTCACCAGGGCAGAGCAGAGGGGGAGGAGAGCCTCCCTCAGCCTGCTGCCCACACTCTCTTCTCTGACCTCCCATTCCTTTCTTTAAATGGCAAAAGTAACTTCTTAGAGTGCCAAAAACAAACCTTGACGGTGAGAAGATACATGGGTGCAACCAGACGCTTGCAAAGCGCTGCAGTACATGCGGAGCGGAGCCTCAGCTCTCCGCAGCGCTCCGAACGATAACAGCGCCCAATGGATTGGCACCAGTTGCCTCCAACATGATGTTCCTGCGCTGTCCTGCGGGATTGGGGGATCTCTCTGGCTTCCCAAACTACAACAACACACATGAGAACATGTCCTAGTCAATAATTTATTATGCTGAGATGGCAGCATAATTAAGTTACCAGAGGGCTTTGGGCAAATATCTGGCAGCATAAGGTGCTACGTGCTTTTGGCACGAGCTTTATTTAAACACATTGGATCAATTTGAATCAATCTGACATGTACACACTTCAGGGCATGGCTAGTTTCAAATCAATTAAACTCCTTATGACTTTATGATTAGAAACCTGAGGTTATAAAACATTAATATAAAATCACAGTTTATAAAGTGAAAAATAAAATCACAGTGCAATGTTTCATGAAGATCACAGGAATCGTTATATAAGCTTCATTAAACAAACAAGGTAAGGGTAATTAGGCTGTAAATTGGGTACAGTAGTTAAAAAAAGAGAAACAATAATTAGGAGGTGATGGCCACTTAACTAAAAATAAGGGAGCACGGATAACTAGTTGCCTTTCACATGATTTCAAACAAATACACAACTGATTTCTTTCTGAGATGATGTGTCCAAACAAAACCTTCAACCATAGAAGTCGGTTGTAGCAAATGGCTGCAGGACAAGGGAGGCAAAGAAACTGATTTGCAATTTGCCTGGAAAGAGACAAAAAAACCCACACTGAGCAACAAGGTACATACAGGTCTTCCACAAAATAGTGACTAAAATCCTGATTTGTATCGTAGCCACAAGTTGTGCTCTAAAGGTGTGATTCAGCAGAGCCCCTGCGCAGGGGCTCAGGCACTTTCCTATGTGGTGAACATCTGCAAGGGCTTGCTTGGAAGGACTGGTCTTGGTAACATGTGGACAGGAGTGAAATGTGCGCTTTAGCACGTGGCTGACGAGAAATGAGTTCAAGCTGGGGGCTTGAGAGCATTTCTAAGGGAAGGTCTGCCAGCAGATTTTACCTACTTACGCATTTAGTGTAGGAACTGCACAGTTCAGAAGTGCCACCCCCTGCTAGGCCAATTTTCAATAACGAAACTCCCGGGGGAACAAAATCATTCCAATGAGCATCCAGTCCACTGAAGAAACATGATGATCTTGCTTCTTCTCTGGCTTGGCACAAATTACCCAGACGGTTCAAAATCATCCTCAGCATCACTGCATTTCTTGGGCAGACTCAGGCCAGCCAGCCTTGTCAAATGTTGTGGAGAACCTGAAAGTGATTTCCCTTCAGAAACGTGGATGGTGATTTTGCATGTGCTTTTATCTGACCTACCCAATAAATATATGTTAATAAAACAAAGTGTTCAGTACCAAAAAAAAAATGACTGTGGATGGAAAATGCAAGTTGCCTCTCTTACATGCAGGATACGATGGCTTCCTATAGCACTCACCCTTGTGTGCCAAAGGGCAGGGTCCAAGGTCCACCAAGTTAGCAGAAGAACTCATCAGCTTCAGCGGACTTTGCACCAGGCCTGGTGCATGCAGAAAATCTCCTTTGCTTCTTGTTTTAATGTGGTTGAAGCCCGGGATAGCCACACACAGCTTCTGTAGCTTATTCTTTGCTCACACCATTTCTTCATTTAAAGATGTAGAGGATCTGAAGGAAAAAAAAAAAAAAAAATAGTAAAATGTAGAATCATGCAATCATTTAGCTTGGAAAAGACCCTTAAGATCATCAAGTCTAGAATGGGACAATCACAACTGGTGCCCGACACAGGAAAGCCCTTCCAGCAGACCCTGTAGTGCAGGCAGCCTAGGTCAGGTATCACCATCCATGGTGGACCTGCCGCAGGAAACCCAGGCAGAACAGTGTGCCCAGTTTCTGCAGCCAGTTGAATAAGAGGCAACCTCCTTGCAGCACAGCTTGTTTGGGAAACACCACGTGTTTTGATGCAGCCCAGCTCCTGCATCCTCCTCTCTCTCTCTCCTCCTCCCTGGACATCCCCCACTGCCCAGCCCAGGCTCACACAGCCCAGCACAGGATGTTAGTCTGTCTGTCTGCAGAAGGTTTCACTTCACACAAGGTCATCTGGCCACCTCCTCCTGGCTTGCCAGTGGGGCCAGGGGCTGCTGCACTGGCTTGGCCACCAGCACCCTGCATTTGCTGGCCAAAGAGCGTCTGCAGCAAACAAAAGACCTGTTTCAAAGCCAAGCAGCCAGCCAGGCTGGGAGAGTCTTCCAAACCCCATAACAGCATCCCGACGGCTCAGAAAATAAGGTATCAAGACTCATGAGGCTTGAAATAAGACCCAAATCTGGATTGCTTCAGCCTCATACTGCCACTTTGAACTTCTTGGCAACTAGTTCAGAGCCTTTGAAGCTGCATCCCATTCCCACCTCCCTCCCAGTTCAAACGCAGCATGGCCAGCGTGCCTCCATCAGCTGGCCAGCACATTGCCGGCAGCACACAGCAGGTGATGGCTGGATGGGTGGCTGTGGCACCCCGGCACAATCACCAGCTCACCCGGCAGCATCTTGGTCCAGTTTCAGTGCCCTCAGCCAGGCACCCTGTCTTGAGGGACACTCGTGGGGAATGCATCAACTGGGGTGTTTATTGCAGGGAGTTAATAAGCAGAAAGAAAGGGTGAGTCTTTGGGGTGAGCTGTCAGGCCCCTAAAGTCAGACCCTAAAGGTTGAGGTATCTGAGCCGGGCCCCCAAAAGCATGACCTTGGTTTAGAGCACAGGGACGTTTAACTTATTGCTCAAGGCTCAGCTGTTCCCCAGGGGGGTTTGGTTTGGTTTTCAAGGGTGGGATGAATTCACTTTTCCACACCTTCCCCCCTCCCTGAAAGGTGAGAAACAGCTAAAACTGAGAGAAACCCCAGAAATCGGCGATATTTCCTGTGGCTTTGCTGCAGACTCCAGAAACCATCCAACCCTGGGGGAAAGGGCTCGGGCTGTGTGCAAACGTGGAGGAGAAAAACTGGTTCTGTCACAAGAGCCGTGGGGACGCGGTGGCTGGGTGAGGCTGTCCAGCCCTCGCCATCACCCTGCAGAGCATGGGGTGACACTGCTCAAGTCGGACTCAGGGGAGTCCCAGGGACACGCCTACCTCTGTGCCACCACAGGGATGAGAAGGAAGGGTGGCGAGGGAGGGTTTTACGAGCTGGCGTAAGGCAACTTGCCAGGGAGGCCTGAGCGCTGGCAGGAAGCCAGCACGACGCTCCTGCTTTTATTAGGGGACCCGCTGGCTTACCAGGAAATTACACAACAGTTAAATACTTGATACATTGAACTAGTTTATTAAGGAGCTGCTTGAGGGTTTTTTTTTTTCTTAGAGGGACCGTTCTGGGAATTTGGATGCTGCAAGTAGGAGCCGGGCCCGAGCTGCAGCACAAGTCAGTGGCGCGGTATCACTGCATCGCTGCTCGAAGGGAACGGGAGCAGAGCGTGTGGAAAAAAGGGCCGTAAAATGGGAGATCTCTCCCAGGAGCCTGTAGACAAATGTAAAAGAGCAAATCCCAACAGGCAGGCACGAGTGGGGCTGCAGCTACGGCTGTGCACCAGCAAAGGCACAGCTGCAGCACAGGCTGGCAACCCCACAGGGGGTTTTTTAATCTGTGAGCATGGGCATCGCTGGCCGAAACCATGGCAGGATAAATCCCACGGGAATAAATGCTTGTTCCATGCCTGGGTCAGGCTGGGAATGGATTTATCTGCACTGGGGCTCCCCGAACCAACACCCCCACCCAACTGCCCCCACCAGAGATCATAGAATCATTAAGGCTGGAAAAGACCTCAGAGATCATCAAGTCCAACCATCAACCCAACACTACCATGACCACTAGACCACATCCTAAAGCAATATGCCTACATGGTTTTTTGAACACCTCCAGGGCTGGTGACTCCCCTGCTTCCCTGAGCAGCCTGTTCCAATGCTTGACCACTCTTTCAGTAGAGACATTTTTCCTAATATCCAATCTAAACCTCCCCTGGCAGAGCTTGAGGCCAAACCCCAGCGCTGCTTCTCAGGTCAGCTCTAGTTTTCCATGGAAGCAAACCCAGCTGTGACTCAGTTGGCTTCACGGCCCAGGCAGGATCTCAAGGCTGCCAGGATGGTAAATGCCAGCACAGCGACTCAGGAGGAATAATCCCTGCCAGGTAAGGAGTGACTCAGGCACATACCCAGGGTAGCAGGTGCCAAAGCCAACACAGATAAATGACAGAAAATGAACCTTGAGACTAGAAACACAACAATGTGCTGAGTGGAAAGATCATCATAGGGACTGACCAGAAAAGTCACTGAGGCTGTTGCAGATAAGCAAAGAAAGCAGGAAAAAAAAAAAAATCCCTGCACTTTATGGCAGTGAAGGAGCGTTGGGGTCCTGCCTGCTGTCCTCGCTGGGATGTGCCAGTGGCAGAGGGACTTTGCAGGACACGGCCATAGCCAGAGGGTTGGGCATTCATTCCTACAACGCACCCAGCCCTGGGGAGCACCCAGGTTTTGTTTGGTGGTCCCAGATGCAGCAGAATCTGCAGGGAGAAGTAGGGGAGGGCAAGTTTCTGATTAGGTAGGAAAATCAGGGAGCTTATAACTGTCAGGACAGTTTCACCCTCTGATCTCCTCAAAGGAGCGCATTAGAGTTGTCTCTACCATCACAAAACAAAAAGGTCACCCATGGCAGGAGGGCATGCAGCCACTATTGAGGTAACAGCACTTGTTTGGCACGTCCCAGTAAGGAGCAGCAGAAAATGAGTTTTCCGTGGCAGGCATAACTGTCAACACAGCGTTTGCATTGCATCGATTATCCCTGGAGAAAATGGGGACGGCGAGTGTATTGACCTTTACAGAGAAAGCACCAAGTATCTGTTGGCTTTCCCCTGCAGAACAGAATTGTGCTGCCTGCTACCATTTAAAAAAAAAAAAAAAAAAAAGAGGGGTATTCTGCTACCTGCTGCCTTGAGGGCACAGGAATCATGTCCTTCCAGTACCAGTATGCTCTTGGCTTTGCCCAGAAATCACAAGGTAGCGGCATAAGGCCTTCTCCCAGTACTTGGTCTCCTGCGCTTTCACTCCTTTGCCTTCTGACTTTGAAGGCAAGGTTGTGGAATATGCTTGTGGAGCTCAGCAACACTCTGCCCTCAGCCCCCTCTAGTCCTGGGCAATCGAGGCACGCAGACAATAGATCACATACAACTGCTGGAGTGTCACCAGCGAGGATGTGGCAAGCAGCCACTCACCCATGAAATGTAAATTTAATGTAACTATTTGCAATGTAAAGTGCTTTGCACTTTGAAAAATAAGCTATTATTTGTGCCTTTTATTGGAGAGAAGGGGGGAAAATATATTCAGAAACAGTCTCTTGTGCGTGTTCACTTCTTTCTGCATCCAGAGTTATGGAGTTGATATTGAAATTTAGCAGCTGTGGGATACACAGACCAACAGTGCCATCACCACTAAATCATCTCTTATTTAGCTAATGCCCTTCATCACTTGCACTCTCCCACAAAAGCTACATATAGAATAGAAAAAAACCTGCCAGGCTTACAGCATACTGGTCAAGAAAATTCCTCCCTTGTTCCGTTCCTCCAAAACGTGCTGTCCCAATAATACCAACAATGTGTTTATAACTATTTCAGGACTAGGGGGTTTATTCTTAGGCAATAATAACATTTTCCCAAGAGTCTTTTTTGTTTCTTTGTTTTCATTGACCTTATCAAAACTTCCCACCTCAAAACAGTTAAATCAGTTGTGAAGGAATATATGTAAATGCATTAAAGAACATTTAACTAATGCTGCTATCATAATATTTTGCTCTATTTAAAATTATGATAAAGACTTCTTAACTTTCTGGTCTCACACTACACATTAAAAAACTGTCTCTTTTTAACTGTACATCTGTAAAGATTAACAAAGTAAGGAAAAAACAAGATTTGCAAATAGAAGTATTTAAGTTATTTCAAAAGAATGTGAGGTTTTTTGCCATCTCCTGACTTTCTCCGACTTTCAGGTCAACATCGAAAATTAAGTTTCCTAGCCAAGGAATTGGAGCCACTGGTTACTCAGAAGTTAGTCAATCGAGGGGGGGAGCACTTGAGGAAAGAATGGTTACTGTTAGAAGTAACGCAAAGAAATTTCTAAATAAATGTAATGTCTGGATGTCTGTATCCACAGACTCAAAAGGAAACGCCTCCAGTAAATCCCCGCAGAAGCTGGTTTAAGCAGAGCTCCCAATCACATTGCTGTGCAATCAGTGGGTTGAGTGCAGGAGAGAAGCAATAACCTTCTTTGCTGCTCTAGATCACTCACAATCATCTGGCCACCTCCTTGGTCTCCAATGAAAAGACCAGACCTGAGGCTGGCCCCAGGTAGGTAACCTGATCTGAAATGCTAACGTACATCCCCAGCAGATGGTAGAGCTTTGGGTGCATCCATCCCACCTCATGTAGGCACCCTGACAGCCCTTGTTTCCACTTAGAATTAACAACTTAATTATCCCAAGCTAGTTACATCTTTATAAATCCATCCCAAAAGAACACCCTTTTGCTAGGGAAGCCAAATTATGAAAAGACCATGTGGCATGACCTGTAAGAGAACATGACTGTTTGCTGAAGTCTTTTCTTTCTTCGGTTCAAAATAAATTTAAAAAAAAAATACAGTACAAATGGCTAAACTGCAGGTCAAAACCTTGTTTTACTCCAGAAAAGGTGAGTGACTTACTGGCCAGGCTTAGACTGGTGACAAGATCGAGACCAAGTTGGCTGGGGCCTTGTACAACCTGGTCTAGTGGGAGGTGCCCTTGCCCACGGCAGGGGGGTTGGAACTAGATGATCTTTAAGGTCCCTTCCAACCCAAACCATTCTATGATTCTGTAAGATTCATTAATGGAGGTTGCAAGTGCCTCAACAGCCTCAGATACTTGGTAGGGAAAGTCCCCACATCAAACCTTAATCTTCCATATAAAGCCAAGTGTGTTGAACGCTGTAGCAGCATACCTGGTGCCCCAGTATGAGAGCAGACACACTTCATCTCAGGGTCACACTGTCCCTCATCAGAAACTGCAGCAGGTGGCTGCAAGGGGTGTTCATCGAGAAGCCCTGCAGAGACACCCCATCAGCCCTGGCCCTCTCCCAGGTGACCTGGGGTCATTACCTACTGTGATCAACCTTTTGATACAGATAGTTGAAGATTGATGATAGTGATCAAGATTTTCATAATTCAGGAAGACAACAAGAGGCAGACATAAATACTTCTGTAGGCTGCGAGGCTGGTAGGGGTGATCTTACCTCATGGTTCATTACATTTCCAGAAATCTTCATCTACTGTCATTAAGCACTACATTAGTGGGACTGGGTGGTTTTCAAGTGACTTGTATCAAGCACTTCTTTAAGCCACAGCCTTAGTGATGACTAACATAAAAAAGCTGGGAAAAGAGAGAAATGTGGGACAATAAAAGCTCTCAGGGTGGTTCTGCAATCGATTTACTGCACCATGAAGGACAGAGCAGTAGGAAGGGAGGTGACCTGGGGCAGAGACATCCCAAAGCCTTCTTGCAAGATCTGCAACACTTCCAGCATGGGGAAACAAGCACATATAGCACCGCATGTAGCAGAGAATTATTATGGAAGACTCCATCGTTTTCTGACTTAGATCAATGTAAATCAGGAATGCCCATGGAGTTACTGAGGTAAAGCCTAAAGTAACAACTAAGTAACAGAAATATCCATTCCAAGAGACTGGACACAATCCCAGATTGTGCTGAACTCATCCCAAGCATGAGGACACTGCCCACAAGTCCCCTCCCAGGGTGCAGAGAGGACACATTTACATCTGCCTGGGGCTCAGGCAGAGCAGGCTGGACTTGGGGAGAGCCTGCTTGTGGATGTACCTGCTCCTGCTCCACTAAGGCAGCCATAAATCTCACCCCCTTATCTTCACTCCCCCAATACTACTCCCAGCACCTTCTGGCAGACCCATCATGTGCAGAGACTGGAAGATCCATGCATCCAGCATTCATATAAGAACTTGCAAGCATCCATGGCAGCTGTCCCTAAGAAGGACCACAGGCGGTTAAGGCACTGGGTCAAGCTTAGCCTCAGCTTCCCTCACCCCATAGACACAGCTGCCAGGAGAATTGTGGCCAGGGGGGTCCCATCGCATCAATCATCGCCTTCACAAGCTCCTGCTGCTTTCATGCACGGCTTTCCTTCCCACTTAGCATACACAGTACAACGGGTTAAAACCTAAAGCCATTTATAATAATTATTCTGAAGGATGTCTGCAGATAATGCAGAAAATAACACTGGATTTGGAAAAAAAAAATATCCCTTTTAGCTTTAATAAAAGCATTTCAAAGCACTAGAGGGTTATTTATAGGGTGTGTAAATGTAACTGGAGGGGAGGCAAGAGTAAAGGGAGTTCAAAGGGTGTCGGTGAAAAGAAAAAACCCACTGTGTTATTGGCACTGCTTCCTGCTTTCTCACACTCAACAACCTTCTTAAAACAAACTAGAGGAAACAACAACAACAACAGGCTACTTTTTGAGCTATTTGAGATTAAATAATACTTTTTGACAGCTGCTAGGAAAAGGACAGGTCCTGCATTCATGTTTACAATAGCGTGCTGCTCCGGACCCTTACTGGCAGTGTGGAAACATCCAAAAGCCCAGAGGGAGCTGCAGGTCAAAGCTGGCAGGAGGACAGGGACAGTAAGAAGTGCTGAGCCCTGACCTGCAGCGTCAATGGGCTGGGGCATCAGCAAGGTGCTCCCTTGCATCATAATCCTCTGGCATCGCCTACGTCTCATGCCTGGGGTAGTTTTGTGGGGCACGTGGTTTTCATGCCCTCAGACTGAGCTCACCATCCCATGAGGGCCTCAGCTATTTTGGGCTGCAGCTCTGGCTTCCCCACCACAGTCACTGCCACTGGACTTTGGTGGGAGACAGCACCAGCTGCTGGGGGCTGCCCACGCAGACTCAGATCAGGATGTGTGGGTGTTTTCCTGGCAGCAGCAACATGGCTTTAGGCAAAAATAAAATCATGTAGTGGCTTTGTTTCCTCAGGGCTTTGAAGCATTCATAGGCTGAACAGGGCTAAGAGGGAGGCTGAGGGCTGCCCTGCAGCTCCCAACTTCTCCAAGGAGCAGCAGCATCTTCCATCTCATGCTCCCTGGCCAGGCCTGGCCCTCAGGAAAGCCACCTCCATGCACCTACATAAAATCCTCAGAGTTTTCATTCACCTGCAAATCTATCCATAGCATTCTCCTTAGAGGTTCTTTCCAAACCAAACATCTCTCTCCTTTGCTCTGGTCCATCTGGGAAACGGCCACTTTCTCCTGCACTGGTCCGTGTAGATAGTCTTGCCCAGTCTTGACTTTCCCATTCAACCCTCCTCAACACCCCCACCCCACCACCCGCTGTGAACAGCGGGCACCTCAGCCAGGCACAAAGTGAGGCCCGTATTCTGACCCACTCACTTCCCCAGGAAAGAAGAAGTAAAACTGCTAAACCACACACAGCACCACACAGAAGATGAGCTGCCTGCCCTCCTCTCTCCCCCAAAAGGCAATGAAGGACATGCAATTCTGCCATGACACCTCTGAGATTTTGTGCATTACAGAAGCCCGCAGCAAGAAAGGAGCAGAGACGACGAGCATCAGCTGGTTGGGCATCTCCTGCTTGGAGCAGCAGAAGGAACTACAGCTTCTGGAGGTCTTTCCACATGCAGAGGAGCTGCTCTGCAGGTAGAGCCACAGAATGGGAATCACACTTCTGCATCAGGACCTCTGCTGTAACTGTAGCTCATTAGATGGGCACCCAGTGGTCTTTAGGAGTTCAAAAATGTGATGGAAAAGAAAAATAAAAAACAAACTGGCAGGTGGCTTAAAAACTGCTTGAGAGAACATGCACTAAGAGAGGTCTGCAAATGCATGAGCGTATTAGGGGTGTGTATTCAGCTGGCAAGAAGCTCACATGGGGTTGTAAGAAGTGTTGTCCGTTCCAGCAGTACTGAAAAACATCCTGAGAAGTGATAGAAGAGGAAGAGAGTTAAATTCCTTGCAAGAACGAGGGCAGGGAGTGGGGCACACTTGGAAAAGGACATGGGATTACATCCCTCCTGTTCATCCAGCGCAAGAGGGAAGCTGAGGCAGGTGCCCCCACTGTATCCCCAGGTCCCACCTGGAAACCTGCACCAGTCCTCCAGCGGTGACCATCCTGCTCCAAACAATTTGCACCGAGTGTTAATGAAGCCAAGAGGATTTGAAGCACAGGACATGAAAACTCCATAAACATATACCTTTAAAACATTTTCTCTTCTTTATCTTTTGCTATTCCCTTAAAAAAAAGTAAAAATACATCACACATTAGATTACTAAATGAGCAGAAAGCCTCAGGGTCTGAGAGCCCATATTCCAAATGAGGGAATCGCAGCCGCCGAGGTCGGCCAGGACCAGTCCATTAGCCCCAGGCTTTCCTAATGAGCACTAACAACACGACCAGGCTATACAACAACAGCAGCTGGGTTTCGGGGCTGGATCTCAGCCCCCCATCTTGTGTGGTTTGGGATGGGGGAGGAGAGTTTGCAATGCGCTTCACTGAGCGGTGCGGCTTGGAGATGAGCAATGCTGGGTGAAAACAACAGGCTACAAAGGCGCTTTCCTATTAAACATAAATAAATAAATAAATCAGTATGCTGCAAAAAGCCATCGGTTCAGCTGGCTGCTTCCCTTCTGCTCCGGGAGAGCCAGCCAGTGTATCGGATATTCATTCATTTTGGGCTAACTATCTTTTCCATTTCTGAACAGCTTCAATTTTCTTGATGTCTCGGGGAATGGTTTATGAGGAAATAGAGCCTTGAGGGTAGACAGATGGAGAAAAATCTCCCTTCTCACCAAATTGATCACTATAATCTTTCATCTGCTCGGCGCAGACCCGGGCTGCTGGCATTTGGAGGTGCCGCAGCTCTACCTGCCGAGCAGCCCAGCCGGCTGCATGGTGCCCCGAGGTGCCGAGACAGACACCTGGGAGGAGGATGAACAGCACAAACCCAAACCATTTCATGTGACAGAAGGGAGAGGAAAGATGGAGAGGTTCAGGTCTGAGGTCTCACTCTAGCGCAGAGCGGCCTCAGGGCTTACCCACAGACAGGACTTGCACCGATTTCATTGCTGCCCTTGCCCCCTCCCCTGTCTGTGGCTATTCTGGGGCATAGAGGAGCTTCACATCACTATTGCTAATAACGAAAGAAAGATAAACCTACTGTCCTTCTTATGAAGCATTTGTATAACAATATAGCCAAGACATGGGCTGTAACCAATACTGTAACAGTGATGGCAGTGAGACACTGTGGGATCTCCAGTGTTGGCAGAGCTCAAGAATGGGTTAAATAAGCAGCTGCTGGGATTGATTTTGACACAGATCAACCTGCCTGAGGAGAGGAAAAGTGACCTCGAAAGCTCTGTTCCCTTCCCATATTCTCTGATGCAATGACTTTATGGGTATGGTTTTCCCTCCCTGGTCCTGGAAAGTTCTAGGCATGAGGAACGTATGATCAGCTCAAGCTGGCCACTGATGCACCAGTGGTAGAAACCACCTTCCCTCAAAGGACAGCCTTGGTCAGCTGGCATTGAGCAAAATAAACAGATAGAAAGGACCGCTCAAGGAACAATTGTGACACACAAACGTGACCAGGTCTGTAGGGAAGACAGCTAAACCTATAGATACCAGCCTGCACATGATGTAATTCAAGCACCTGCACTTAGATACTGAGGGTGGAGCTGCAGTGACTCATTTCACCATCACCTTTCTGGTCCTGGGAGTTTCTCAACCCTCCTCCTCCCGCGGGGCTCACTTTTCGTGTCCAAGCTGCTAGAGGGAGAAGACCCAGCAGGCAGCTAAGCCCCACATATTTGGTTACCAGGGTGGCAGGATGTTTGCCCAGCCACGGGGAAGTTTCTTGCCAGAGTCACCATCAGCAGAAGTTAATACAGACCTGGGATGAACATACTCGTAGGAGACCTGTGGTAAATCATACCATCCTGGTGACACAGCCTCTGAGCGTGGAGCCATCCCAACAGCTCTCCCTCCTCCATGCCCTTCTCTCCTTCTGGCTTGAGTCACTCCTGTGACTCTCAATTAACATTTAAGATTTTACTGAATAGCCAGCTGATTTATTTTATTTCTCGGGCTGGTAATTTATGGAAATATATTCTTCAAAATCAAACAAAATGCACTTTACTAATAGATTGGCCATTCTCTGACATTTCACAGAGTAAATGAGCATTGGTGCCCAGTGGCATGTTGTCCCACCACTGAACCCCTATAAAGGGCTTCAAAGATACTTATTAGCCAAGCTCATTAGTTTAAATATCATTAAAATAAATTATATTTCTCTACACATAGGCCACAAAGTGAATACTACTCTCAGTGGCTACAGGTCAAAACCTCATTTACTCTAAGGACTCTTTGTGCTGAAAATAGAAAGGGTGTTAAAATTAGTTTGCACAACTGCAGTGGTGCAGAAGAGTCCTGGTACAGAGCTGGAGCTGCCTGTCCCTCTTTGGTCCATTTAAAAGCATTAGCATTGAACATGCAGAATTTATGACAGATTTTCTTTCCCCTAAGAATCACTTTTAACGTTTCCTGCTGGCTTTGCAAACATTAAGATCTTTACCTTATTTGTACTGCTTTTTAGATTTATTCAGGTATCCATTTAACCTGGCTAGAGACGCATTTTGAAGGGAATACTTTAATTTGGCGTACCTTAATTTCTCACATTTCTGGTCTCAGCTGGGGAGGGAGGGAGGCTGGTTTGTTTTTCCATTGATCAGGCCAAAAAAATTAAACAAAAGTAGCACCATCTCCATGCAAACTGCACAAACTCAGGCTGATGTAAACCACTCCCCATTCCCAGGACTGATTTAGTGCCGTTGTCGCACAGTCACTCGGCCCGTCCCGCTGTGCTCCAACACTCTTCAGCAGCAGCTTTCACTGACGGGTTTGCCGCTCATCCCTGCCCTTCCCTTGAGCCAGGATGGGGTGATGGCCTCGCTGGTGGCCCACAAAGTGCTCCCCTCGCACAAGGAAGGGCACAGACAAGGTACAGGGGTACCTGAAGAGGATACAGCAACAGGGAACGTACTTTCCCATCAGAGCCTGCGTAACTACGCTGCCTATCTGAATGCGTAGCCCTGAAATGATTATTTTTGAACAGCGGAGATGTGGCTGTTGATTTATGTTTTCATTGTTGTTGGCTTTGCTGCGCCTAGGCTGCCAAAATGGAGCATTTCCTTCCATTTCTTGTCACGCCGCACCAGCAAAATTGTTTCCAAAACACTGAAGAGCTGCAATTTTGTTGGAACATGGAAGGTAATAGGATGCAGTACCATCACTCATGATATAACTGAGGTGCACGTGGTTGCACAGAGGTCACACAACCCTTGCTCTGCTCTACCCCACCCCTCGACTATGGAGTATAGAAGGGAGAAGCAATCTAAGGTGGCTCCAGCGTCCTGACTTTGCAGAACTAACAGTTACCAATGAACAGCATCGCTAAGGCAGGGTGCACACAGCAACCCATGAAGCAATTTTCAGACCCTGCCCCAGCAGACCCCCAACAGTCTGAAGCAACGAGGACCTTCGGCCAGGTGCTTTCTATGTCTCGAAAGCAAGCCCTCCCAAAACGCCACGCCAACCGGAGCGCGCATTTCCACCGCCAGCAGGTACTTGCACACCAGAGCTGCAGCTGCTGTAGCTGCAGACAGGAATTAGACAGCAGGCGGTTCCGAAGGCTGGATCTCAGTCATCTCCGGAGCGAAAAGTACATGTTATTACAACAGCGATTTGTGTGTTGCTATTCTCAAAGCATCACATGAGTTGTACTTCCCTTGTTAGCAGCACTTCGAGAACATTACCGCCAATGCAACAGAAATCCAGCATTAAGGTCCCCCTGTTAGGGCCATGACAGATTGCAGGGAGAAACAATGCGGTGATTGAGGACCTGGACTAATCACGCCAATTGATATAAATTACCATGTCAGCTATACCGGTGCCGCAGTCTGCAGGTTTACACCTCATTAAGCTTCCAAGTGCCAAATGAATCAACAGGGTTCAGCAGAACCATTCTTAATTAATTGTCGTAGCAATAGGGAAAAAGTAACGGAAAAAGAGAATCAGAACTCGCAGCGAAGACGGGTGGGTTTGCACAGACTGAAACTGCTTCTCCGATTTAGCATCTGAGATTAAAGACGCCCACGGACTAATCTCAGCCAGCAAATAACTGCCAGGGGCTGGTTTTGGACTAGGGTGGAGTGAAATACAGGCTGGCGAATTGGAAAAGTTTTTCATTGAGCTCTTCGGTCTGTTTTGCATAGTTCTTCAAGCCTCAACGTTCTGTTGCCTGTGAAGTCTCCAGGTTTCAATTTCCCACCCCACCCACAGCGGGCAGAGGCCACTGCTGGGCACCTCGGCATCTCTTGGAGCTGATGGAATGTGCAGTTCAGCAGTTTGTTTGTAAGTTTAAGCTGAATGTGTCCATTTTTTCCCCTAAGTTCCCCAAAGAAAGATAGAAACTTAACAGTGAGGGAGCTGGCCAGGAAAGCTGTGGTCTCACCTCTGGCTGAGCTCCCAGCCTCTCGCTCGGTTGAATCTGCCATGCCAGGCTGCCGTAGGGCCAAAAGGTTGAGCTCAGGGGCAAAACATCAGTGGCCACAACAGAATTTGAAAAGCAAAGGTCTCCTTTGTACCTCACCTGAGCATGGTGCCTGTGTCCTCACAGGTGCCTCTTCTCCAGTACCTGGCACTACCAGAAAGTCTTAAAGCCTGGAAGACCTGGAACTCAGGGCAGGCTGCAGAAAACATGAGCACAGTCCATGGGATCAGAGCATCTACTCTGGCTGTACAGCTGGCCTCTACAGACACTCCAACCGGATCCTGCTTGCATCAAAAGAAGCATGGTCAAGGGAAGTGATTCTGCCCCTTGGCTCTGGTGAGACCCTATCTGGAGCAGGTCTAGAGGAGACCACAACAACGATCACAGCGCTGGAGCACCTCTGCTGAGAGGCCAGGCTGAGAGAGTTGGAGTTGTTCAGCCTGGAGAAGAGAAGACTCCAGGGAGACCTTATTGCAGCCTTCCAGGACTGAAAGGGGCCTTTAAGGAAGATGGGGACGGACTTTTTAGTAGTGCCTGTTGTGACAGGACAAGGGGTAACAGTTTTAAATGGAAAGAGGAGAGATTTAGACTAAGAAAGAATTTTTTTATGAGGAAGGTGGTGAAACACTGGCCCAGGTTGCCCAGAGAGGTGGTCGATGCCCCATCCCTGGAACCATTCCAGGTGAGGTTTGCTGGGGCTCTGAGCAACCTGCTCTGGTTGCAGATGTCCCTGCTCAGTGCAGGGCAGTTGGGCTAGATGGCCTTTAAAAGATGCCTTCCCACCCAAACAAGTCCATGATTCTCCAAGACTGCTTTAGAACCTTTCTGTTGCATCCTTAGCATGGATTAAACCCAGCCCCTGCTCCATCCCAGGCAGGAATCCCGCTCAGTGTCTGCTGCCGTGCCTGCTCACACAGCCCCATGCCCAGGGTGTTCTCCTGAGCAGGAACCACATCTCCAGACCGACAGCCTGGGTTGGCAGCATGGCTGGGTGCAGCAGCCTCCAGCTCCCGAGAGCAGAGCAGAGTCACACCATCACACTCATGGACCACGTCCAGCCAGGACTCCAGTGTGCACGGCTCATGCTCTCCAAGGGAGTTTTGTATGTCTTCTTCTACCTTACCTCACACGTGCATTACACCAGCTCAAAATTCCCCCGGAGCTCACATCTGCTTACCACACAGCTTGTAATTGCTTGTGTAATGTGACGGTCAGTTTAGCGCTCAAACCACATTTCCAGTGTTGAATGTCTACAGGTACTTACAATTTCTCTGCCGCTGTCAGTCATCCATCCCATTTTCCCTGACCTGTAGAACGTCCATCTCATGTTTGTACCGCAGTGGGATTTGACAGCTACAGCTTGTAGCTGTCACTGTTTTTCTCCAACATTACACTAGATCGTCCAGTTACTCTATACCATTAACCTGTAATTTAAGTAATTTGTAAGCAAAACACAAGTTTTGGACAAAAATAGAACACAAACACAGATTTCACCTCTTTCATGCTTTTCACTGGGGAGCACCGCTCTTTGCAAGGAAGTATTACTATTTCCAGTTTAGGGGAGGCTGGGTCCTGGGAGGGTAAGGGAGATGCTCGTGGTCACTCAAGAGAACGGCAGCAGAGTAACAAGCCAAAATTATCCACCCCCCATCCAGCATCCTCCTCCTCAGCCCGTTTTCTTTTTTTGTGTTTGGGGTTGGATCCAGTGGAAATATCTGGCCACTTTCAGGGAACTCACAGCTGTACTAAAATAACATTAGCAGCCAGAAAAACCTGATACTGCAACTCTAGACCTTTCTGCAGGGGCTGGTTAGGTCAGAGGCCCCTGGGGGAGGCAGATGTCGATCCCTGAACCAAGGCAGCGGGCAACGTGTTCGGGGCTGGGTGCTCCCAGCGTGATGCCTCCTGCATTCCCATGCACACAAACACGCACATCGGGGTCTGCATCGCGTTATCAATGAACATACCTTCCCATGACTTGCCAAACTCCAACCAGTTTTTAAAGGACTGGTCTGGGACTTCATCCGCTTCCTGGGATTCATTTGAATCACACTTCCCTACAAACCTAATACATCATTATTTTCCTCAGTTTCACTTTCTCCCATATGCATCTATACTAAATTAATAAGTCTGAGGATGCATTAAACAAAAATGACCTTAAACCATATTTCTAAGCCTCAGAATTCTGGTTCGAGCAACTACAAGTATTTAAAAAAGAATTGTTTTCAGTTTGGTTTTGATAAAGTTTGGGCCAAAAATATTTATTTACATTATAAATATTAAGTTCTTCCAGTTATTACTGCAATGGGTACAATCACATTTCCATGTTTCTTTTATTTTAAGGTATTTAAGGTGAAGGATTGACAAACAGCCTCCGCTAACAGCGTTCTGAGGCGAGACAAGCGAGGACCCAACACTGTGAGGCAGGTTCTTGTGTGGAAAGTCACTTCACGCCTCAATTACAGCTTCTGCCAACCACTTCAGATCTGAAGTACGGCGTTTTCTCTGGTGAGAGGATACCATTAGCACAAGGAGCAGTTAGCGGTGAGGCTGTGAACGGAGCAGCACCCAGGGAAATCACCTCGCAGGGGGATCTCCTCTGACTTTTGTTTTTTAGCCACTTGGAAAAGCAAATTGGTTAAGAGACACACACTTGTGTGCGCGCACACACACACACGCTTCCTTGGCCACTTGTGCTGGGTATTCATTGACACCCACCTGCTTTGTGGTTAGTAAGAAAAGCGTGATTTAGGACTTTTCATTAGGGTTATTAAGAGTTCCACAAGCTTACTGTTTCAGCAATATAGAGTAGGTGCAGGAGAGACATCGCTGTAATTATCCATAACTCAAATCCCTAATGATTTGAGAGCAGCATCATGTTAGCATCAGTATCTTCTTGGAATAAAGATTTTCCCCAGTTTTTAGACAGCACTGTTCCACTTTCAGAGACCCTATGTATGCTCCACTACTGTGATCAATCAAGTTCGCTGCTGGACATCTTAAGACAAAAGGGAACTTTCTGCTGGTGTCCCACACCAACATCATAGAATGGTCTGGGTTGGAAGGGACCTTAAAGATCATCGTTCCAACCCCCTGCCATGGCAGGGACACCTCCTACTAGAGCAGGTTGCTCAAGGCCCTGTCCAACCCAGCCTTGAACACCTTCAGGGATGGAGAATCCACAACCCCCCTGGGCAACCTGTTTCAGTCTCACCACCCTCACAGTAAAGAATTTTCTCCCAATTCCCAATCTAAATCTACCCTCTTCCAGATGGAAATCCTTGCTTAATACTCCAGGCCACAGAGGAATGTCTGGAGCACTGCCAGGCACCTCGGTTCACTTTCATAGCTCTCACGGATGATCCTCAGAACTCTTGACTGTGATACACTGGGGATGAAGCAGTGATCCCTCCCACAGGGCGTCACGGCCAGCTCCCAGGCACAGCAATGTTCCTGCTCCCGTGCCTTCACCTCTGCCGTTCCTCAAGCAGCAGGTCTGAGTGGGGCACACGTATCGCAGAGTTAGGAAGAAAAGCACAGTAAGTGTGACAACTTACTCCAGGTCTCAGGGAGAGGCAAGTTCAGCTCACTCCTTTATCCCAGCTATAGGGAGCAGACACAGGCTGGTCCCCCAGCAGGGCTTTAAAGCAGCGTAGGAACATGATTGGAAGGATGGACCAAAAATCTCAATCTTCTGTTGCACTCTTGGTTATGTGATGGCTAATTTAGCTCCTTATTTAATGAGAGGACTAGCAATTCCTGTGTTATCTGCCAGGTACAGCGAAGTTAAGATGGACACACTCAAACTTGCACAGATGCACACACTAACTCCTCACAGCACTGCTCCGAGGTGCAGAAGCACACCAAAAAGCACTAAGGCAATTTAAAACATGAAAGGATGCACACCGTGACTAACTTTGACAAGTCTTCCCCCTTCCAAGTGCGTTATTCACTTACGGGATGTTACAGTCCCTGTGCATTACTCATTACGATGGCACATAACACAATCCGGCCATTTTTTATTCCTCTGATATTTTCCAGTCGGACTAACAGACAAACCAATCCGATGCGTTACCCACTTCCATTTGTCGGCAGCCAAGCAGAAATCAGCAGGAGAGCCAGCAACACTTTACCCTATTGCCACGATTGATCCATCAGCCATCCTGGGAGTGCAAAAGGGAGAAGTGGCTGTGGAGGCATCAAAGCTGCTCGTCCAGGACAGCAGATCCTAAAGGGCAATGTCAGCGTGTCCCCGTGCTCTGCCTGGTACTCTCCGCTCTGGCTCCGAAAGTCTTGAGCAACTTCTTAAATCCCCAGTACAAAGCCCTCGCACTTGCTCTTTAGACTATCATTGAAACCCAGATTCACAGGCTCCAGCTGCTTTGACCTTGTCTGCTTTTACACTGCTACATCCAGATTTTAAAATTAATCACCTAATTCCAGGTAACTGCTTTTAAATTCCGCCGAACAGGGCATGAATCTTGCTGAATGAGGAACGCGGGTCTCTGTAGTGAGATAGATCAAGCACTGCTACACTCCCCGTTTTGTTTCAAGACTTCAGTTGCAATTGCCTGCTCTAATTTGAGATGGGAAGACTCACTGTAGGGTAATTAAGCACCAGAGGAGCTCAGGAGAGCTGCCTGCCAGCACCTGGCAGTGGGATTCCCCTTCCAGAGGCACCTGCACTAAATGGTAATTCCTTCCCTCCGTTTCCCACTTCACTCCCCGACGCTTCTCCCGGCAGCTCGGAGGAACAGATGGAGCAATCACCCTCCTCCTCTCGGCAGCGCAGACCCCTGCTGCTACCCAGCGCCTCGTGCAGTCGTAATACACGTAATTAGGCAAATCAATGGACAATGCAGCATATTAGAGGAGGAGGAGTTACATCAAGGCAAAACACGAATCCTGATTTATTTACCGCAGGAAATGGGATATTTTGGCATAATTGCCAAAAACGGAGGACACGAGATGAAAAGCGACTGCAGCCCTGGCAGGTTGGGTGCTGCCATCAGGTCAGTACCGGGACTGTTGGGAACGCAGCTGAGGGGAGTTTGTTCTCATCTCCATGCGCAGTTGATTTATGCCTTAAACATCTCATTACCATTTATGAGTTACACTCCTAAATCTCACCCATCCATGATTAGAGAGAACGATGCTTACTGCCATTCACCCTGCCACTGATTCCCGACCAAAAAGCTCAACTGAAGGTTGCAAAATCCTTGTTGCGAGCAGCAGCCCTCCCTGCCCTTGGTGGAGAGCCAAAGCTTGCATGGCAGAGGCCAAGCACACACAGCTCCTGTCTCCTGACAAAACCAGCTTCTCCACTTCCTCCTCCCATCGCTCGCCAGGCACAGCTTTAAGGTCAGTGCTGGCTCCATGCTCCCTGCCCAGCAACTTCTCTCCTTCCTCACCCCCTGCAGCTCCCATCACACAAAGGGGAGGAGATGCTGTGGTCTCAATGTATCCAAGAGGCAGAACAGAGGTCTGAGGAGTCAAATATATTGATGTAAAGAGCAGGCATGCTGTGGGCAAGTGCCCTGTGAACAGGCAAGGTAATGAGAGGAGTGATGTTCAGAGATGATGCAAAGTCACCCAGAACATCAACAGCAAAGAGGCGGCCACCAAGCTCCTGGGGTTCCTAGTCAGTAAGGTTACCACTGGGCTGACCTTGCTAGTTTATAAACCTGGAAACTTTCTGTTCTTTTCCATGCTAATCACTAACCAGCATTACCCCACTGAAGAAAGCTTCTCCCACAGAAAGGAACAGCTGCTGGGGCAGAGCTATCCTTGATGGAGCTCTGCCAACATCTTAGTCCTCACCTAAGGGCTGTACGTTTTGTTCTTGTCCACAAGCATCCTCCAAAATGCCACCAACTGTGCTCAATTGTATTGCAGCTTTTGAGTATGAGAAAACTTTTAATCAACTTCAAACCAACATCAAATACACCTCATGAACAATCTAAGCCAGGTCTCCAAATGCAGGATTGTGAAAGCAGCGCTGCCACTCCTCCAAAACCTAAGAATACAGAAAAAGTATCATTTATGGGTCCCACAATACTACATCCCCAAACTGACTGCGTCAACATGAACTCATGCCCCACACATGCCCACATAACCATGGGCTGTGGCCCACTTACCACAAAAAAGGAGAGAAACAGATCCACATGCTCAGAATATACTTTAAAATGCGTGCCTTGCTAAGACAACTGACACCAATAGCATTCATTTCAATGCTACAGAGGTGCAAAAATCACCCACTGCTGAAATACTGAAGGAAAGTCTTCAAGCTGACACGAGACATCTCCCGGGGGCTGCACCCCGCAGACCCCCGCGGCAGGGGGGCCGTGTTCGTTCCCTGTGTCAACGCCCAAGTAGCAATTCCATATTCACCCTGTTCTCCCAGCTTATCTCCTCACAGCTCTAGAGTGCATTCTTCCTTATCTCGGAGACAAACGGCCTCGGTGGAGAGCTCTGAACAGCAGAGCTATTTATCTGCCTGACATGTGTTTCCCTGTTTGTTTTCTCCAGCCTTGAGACAGCCGGCTGGGGCTCTGACAATATTCAGCTGTCTCAACAGCGGAGGGTTGCCCGGCCCCTTCGCTCCAGCGCTGTGAATCGATTTCTTGGCCATATTTATCATTTACTGTAGTAAATCAAGTCTAATTGATGCTTTCTTCTTTTGATATAGAGTAAAGCCTTGACAAACTTTTCAGAAAGCTGGCTGGGATTCAGAAGAAAAGCCAGGGTGGGAATTAAATAAGTTATTTAATCAACTCAGCACTTACTATTTTTCCTTTGGGGAAAGAAATGGGAAGGTGGCAACATCCTGTGGATGACACTCTCCCCACGGAATAAAGAAAAGGAGTGAAAACCAAGTTTTATCCATCATTTCCACTCTTTCACTTGTTGCTTTTAACCCCTTATTCTTCAG